>OW203769.1:11078884-11214266 GCA_934045905.1 Leuctra nigra | reverse complement strand
ACCGTTTTATGATTTGTTGAGTGTACAAGAGTTTACTGTGAATCGTTTTCTACAAGAAGTTTATTTTCAATCGGTCGAATTACTAAACATTCTAATTCAAAACAAAAATGTAATAAAATTACAGAAAACAATTTATCCATAGTGAATTGAAATACGATCCACTCGATCAGAATAAAATTACATGACTTCATTGAAACTGAGAATTGGGCTGAAAACTTGTAAAATAAGAGAAAATGGTAGTCTTAAAGTCCATGCAAAATTTGAACTTAATCGGAGCATTTTGATTTTCGACCAATCCTGAGATATTTTCATTTATGAACTAATCAGAGGTCAGCTCTCAAAAACTATACACGATTAGGTTAGAATGATATTAGTATGTGTGTCAAATTTCAGCTCGATCGGAAAAAATTGTGACCTGTGGCGTCGGGCCAAATACAAAAAAATCTGGGTAAAGTGTCCAAAAGTGCAGAATGGAGACGCTCTTCCCCTATCCCGCTGGCACCAGATTGATTGAGTAACACTCGCAGGTAATGAGATACTTCCCGGCCACATGTAAAGTAGGGTTATGTCGCTTTCGCGCGGCACGCATTGGTCGCTGATCGAAGCTATTTCCACAGCTGGCCATGTGACCTGCTCTTTCACGTGACCAATCGATACCACGCACATGCGAGCTCAGAGGGCCACATTACTTCTTAAACTCGCCATCAGTTGGCAACAGATTGATTGAGTAACCCTCGCAGGTGATGAGATACTTCCCGGCCACATGTAAAGTAGGGTTATGTCGCTTCCGCGCGGCACGCATTAATCGCTGATCGAAGCTATTTCCACAGCTGGCCATGTGACCTGCTCTTTCACGTGACCAATCGATACCACGCACATGCGAGCTCAGAGGGCCACATTACTTCTTAAACTCGCCATCAGTTGGCAACAGATTGATTGAGTAACACTCGCAGGTAATGAGATACTTCCCGGCCACATGTAAAGTAGGGTTATGTCGCTTCCGCGCGGCACGCATTGGTCGCTGATCGAAGCTATTTCCACAGCTGGCCATGTGACCTGCTCTTTCACGTGACCAATCGATACCACGCACATGCGAGCTCAGAGGGCCACATTACTTCTTAAACTCGCCATCAGTTGGCACCAGATTGATTGAGTAACACTCGCAGGTAATGAGATACTTCCCGGCCACATGTAAAGTAGGGTTATGTCGCTTCCGCGCGGCACGCATTGGTCGCTGATCGAAGCTATTTCCACAGCTGGCCATGTGACCTGCTCTTTCACGTGACCAATCGATACCACGCACATCGAGCTCAGAGGGCCACATTACTTCTTAAACTCGCCATTAGTTGGCAACAGATTGATTGAGTAACCCTCGCAGGTAATGAGATACTTCCCGGCCACATGTAAAGTAGGGTTATGTCGCTTCCGCGCGGCACGCATTGGTCGCTGATCGAAGCTATTTCCACAGCTGGCCATGTGACCTGCTCTTTCACGTGACCAATCGATACCACGCACATGCGAGCTCAGAGGGCCACATTACTTCTTAAACTCGCCATCAGTTGGCAACAGATTGATTGAGTAACACTCGCAGGTAATGAGATACTTCCCGGCCACATGTAAAGTAGGGTTATGTCGCTTCCGCGCGGCACGCATTGGTCGCTGATCGAAGCTATTTCCACAGCTGGCCATGTGACCTGCTCTTTCACGTGACCAATCGATACCACGCACATGCGAGCTCAGAGGGCCACATTACTTCTTAAACTCGCCATCAGTTGGCAACAGATTGATTAAGTAACCCTCGCAGGTAATGAGATACTTCCCGGCCACATGTAAAGTAGGGTTATGTCGCTTCCACTCGACACGCATTGGTCGCTGATCGAAGCTATTTCCACAGCTGGCCATGTGACCTGCTCTTTCACGTGACCAATCGATACCACGCACATCGAGCTCAGAGGGCCACATTACTTCTTAAACTCGCCATCAGTTGGCAACAGATTGATTGAGTAACACTCGCAGGTAATGAGATACTTCCCGGCCACATGTAAAGTAGGGTTATGTCGCTTCCACTCGACACGCATTGGTCGCTGATCGAAGCTATTTCCACAGCTGGCCATATGACCTGCTCTTTCACGTGACCAATCGATACCACGCACATCGAGCTCAGAGGGCCACATTACTTCTTAAACTCGCCATCAGTTGGCAACAGATTGATTGAGTAACACTCGCAGGTAATGAGATACTTCCCGGCCACATGTAAAGTAGGGTTATGTCGCTTCCGCGCGGCACGCATTGGTCGCTGATCGAAGCTATTTCCACAGCTGGCCATGTGACCTGCTCTTTCACGTGACCAATCGATACCACGCACATGCGAGCTCAGAGGGCCACATTACTTCTTAAACTCGCCATCAGTTGGCAACAGATTGATTGAGTAACCCTCGCAGGTAATGAGATACTTCCCGGCCACATGTAAAGTAGGGTTATGTCGCTTCCACTCGACACGCATTGGTCGCTGATCGAAGCTATTTCCACAGCTGGCCATGTGACCTGCTCTTTCACGTGACCAATCGATACCACGCACATCGAGCTCAGAGGGCCACATTTCTTCTTAAACTCGCCATCAGTTGGCAACAGATTGATTGAGTAACACTCGCAGGTAATGAGATACTTCCCGGCCACATGTAAAGTAGGGTTATGTCGCTTCCGCGCGGCACGCATTGGTCGCTGATCGAAGCTATTTCCACAGCTGGCCATGTGACCTGCTCTTTCACGTGACCAATCGATACCACGCACATGCGAGCTCAGAGGGCCACATTACTTCTTAAACTCTCCATCAGTTGGCAACAGATTGATTGAGTAACACTCGCAGGTAATGAGATACTTCCCGGCCACATGTAAAGTAGGGTTATGTCGCTTCCGCGCGGCACGCATTGGTCGCTGATCGAAGCTATTTCCACAGCTGGCCATGTGACCTGCTCTTTCACGTGACCAATCGATACCACGCACATGCGAGCTCAGAGGGCCACATTACTTCTTAAACTCGCCATCAGTTGGCAACAGATTGATTGAGTAACACTCGCAGGTAATGAGATACTTCCCGGCCACATGTAAAGTAGGGTTATGTCGCTTCCGCGCGGCACGCATTGGTCGCTGATCGAAGCTATTTCCACAGCTGGCCATGTGACCTGCTCTTTCACGTGACCAATCGATACCACGCACATGCGAGCTCAGAGGGCCACATTACTTCTTAAACTCGCCATCAGTTGGCAACAGATTGATTGAGTAACCCTCGCAGGTGATGAGATACTTCCCGGCCACATGTAAAGTGGGTTATGTCGCTTCCGCGCGGCACGCATTGGTCGCTGATCGAAGCTATTTCCACAGCTGGCCATGTGACCTGCTCTTTCACGTGACCAATCGATACCACGCACATCGAGCTCAGAGGGCCACATTACTTCTTAAACTCGCCATCAGTTGGCAACAGATTGATTGAGTAACCCTAGCAGGTAATGAGATACTTCCCGGCCACATGTAAAGTAGGGTTATGTCGCTTCCGCGCGGCACGCATTGGTCGCTGATCGAAGCTATTTCCACAGCTGGCCATGTGACCTGCTCTTTCACGTGACCAATCGATACCACGCACATCGAGCTCAGAGGGCCACATTACTTCTTAAACTCGCCATCAGTTGGCAACAGATTTTCTACAAATACTTCGTACTTGTAATAAATCTATTTTTGCCAAAAACATACTTCCCAAGCCTCATGTCACTTATTGTAGCAAATATTTCATTTGAGCATCTTTATACAATAAAAATATCAGTAATTTCTTTGAAATAATTTAAATTATGCATATTTGAAGTTTGACCTTGAAGAATTTAGTTATTTTCGGGTTCTAAACACCTGTTGGACACAATAAAACTAATAGCTTATTCTAAACTATGAAATTATTTTCATTGAACTGTTCTGAATTCACGTCCATAGCCCTATTTTGTTAACAATTACACTGGAAAAAGATATTTATAAAAATCTATTAAAAAACTCTTCAAGGTCAAACTCACTACCCAGCCGTCTTAAAGCCCTATCACACTGAGTTGCAACCCGTGTATGGAACCGGCGTTTGGAAAATATGTTTGGTCGCGCATGTGCAGAGACTAAATTTCGTCAACCCGCGGGTTGGTTTGAAAAATAGAGAAGTCTCTATTTTTCCGGTTCCAACAATTTGTTGTAGTACCACGTGACGTGAACTGACCAATACGATGCTATAAATAATAGCTATAAATTATATTTATCAGATGAATATTTAACTTGAACATGTCTATGGATAAATAGTGCGTATTATTATTAACTTGTACTTACTTAAATATCTTTCTTTTACAAGTAATCACTTAAAATATGAGATTTGGATTGCCGCTGTCAGATTTGTTATTCCCTATACTTTTATTTTGGTTACTATGGCAACGTTTTCCGGAACCAGAAACGGTGCTTTCTGCGCAACTCATGAGTGTCAATTGTGAACCAACCAACATCAAACCAAACAGTTGCGTGTGATAGGCGGTTGCCTCTTTTTGCAACAAAAGTTTCCATACGCGGGTTCCAACCGTGGGTTGCAACCCAGTGTGATAGCCACTTTAAGGACATTTTGTTCTATTGAAATATTTGAAAATTGTAATACTAAATTTTCATCCCTGCCTTCTTGATGCTTCAGTTCCAAGACCTGTAGAGCAGCTGATACTTTCAAACGCATATCAAATCGGATGCAGTACGAAGGCTCGCTCATCAACGCGTTACACTGAGCGTTTTCCTAGTTATGAATATGAGAAAATATTAGAGTACTTCTGTCATTTGTTAGCCTGGTGACAACCGTATAAAAATGAAACTAAAATCGTCTTGAAATGACTACTCAAGGTCAGACAGAGTCGTTTAGTTGACCTTGTTAGAAAATTAATTCACAGTGTTCTTCAATACCAATGATTTTGTACATGAGGAGTTTGTTTTCAAAAAGCAACATATCCAAAAATTCACTTTTTTGTTAACGATGGTTCCTAGTGTTTTAAAACCATGCGGATCTGAAAATGTAATTTTGTTTGGTACAGATTAGATTAGATTAGATTATTGTGGTTTAACGGCGCGTCAACGACGAGGTTATATTGCGCACATTAATTTTTGCATTTTTGCATTTAACTTTGTTGATATAAGTGGTGGACATGGGGAGGGGTCGCCCCAACGGGCCCGATCCGGGGGAGTCCAACACTGGTGGGGAGGCCAGGCTGGAATGGGGACGGACCGGGGGGTGTGAGGATTCGGGCCGGCGGAACCCGATTTCAGGGGGATCACCATCTCGAGGGGGAAGGCCGGCCCGAGGGGAGGGGAGGGGACCGCAAATTCAAGGGAGGACATGGTTAGGCCGACCCTGGCTGCTCTTTGTCTGGACCTCACCACTAATCTGTCCGGCATGGGTAACCCTTACACATGAGCATATGCTCGCCGGCGTAGCTGCAATGGATCATTGGCCAACGCAAACCCCACCACCGCGCTAAGGTGGCAGCCATCGGTGGGGTGTTTGGTACAAAAGTCAACATATCCTGTAGTAATGAACTTGTGAATATCGACGTTTGTAACAAAAAGGCACATGTCCATAAAGTTTTGTTATCAAAGTGCAACATGTACAATTTCAGTATTTCAGCATTTCAGCTTTTTCAGTATTCTAATTCAAGAATTTTTTTTGTTTGAATTTTTAAACAAACCACAATACATTATGATACAATCTTATTTGCACATGTTTTCTTGATTTTGTTTCAAAATGCAACATGTCCAATGGGTGAGTTTCAAAATGCAACAAGTCCAAAATTAAAAGATTAATTGGGAAAAGAGTAGAAATATATTTCAGTTACTTTTTCAGCATTCCAATTCAAAAACTTTTGTTTGAATTTTAAACCAATCACAATGCAATCCTATTTGCAGACAATTAGTTACAAGTTTTTCGTTGTTTCTGAACAATGTAGGTGAATGAACATGTTGCTTTTTTAAAACAAACTCCTCACATAGTTTCAGAGAGCAAGTTGGCTCAGGTTGTGACGTTCTGACTTGGACTTCATAAGTTCATGGGTTCGAATCCCACTCCGTCCTTCACCAGGTAATTTTCAGGCAGTGAGGACGAAGAAGATAGCATCACTCTATCACCTCAACAGCATGTATCATAAAACACTTTAATATTCGATACACGTACTGACCTTTTTCAACTATTTATTTATCGATTCGTAGTCTATTGATTTTTTTAGCCTTCAGCTCACATTTAGCCAGTTGGTAGACTCTTATAATGGATGATCGAAGTAGTTTTTTTCTATCGTTTTGAGTTGTCAGGTCAGATCTCAAACTAAACTTTGGCTTATGAATAATAATTAGTTCAGGAAACAGTAACATAATTTTTAAATCTGTCCTTGATCGGTAGAAATTAGTGATAATTAGAGTTCAAGTTGATATTATTTCGATGTCAAATTTAAATCGTTTAAGAAGGCCCTGTCCACGGAAAAAATAAATCACTATAACTTCAAAATGCTCGCTTAAAAACTCCCTACAGCACGCGTTTTCAAGGTCAAACATCACTATCAATAATCCCTAAAAACAAAGTTTCAACTTGTCTACGTTAGAAGTCATGATAGCTCAGCCAGTAACATAATAACCCATAATTCACATTTCTTCCAAATGATAAACGACCAAGTTCTCAAAGTCCAAGTGTAACTCAAGTACTATGTCCGGGAATAGCTTCTAATAATCCCTGCCATAGCGTGCCTCACTTATAGTTCTATTTATATGCCACCAGGTAGCGTTGTGATCGGATAATGACGATTAAACAACCCCGTGTAATGACTATCACTGTTCTCGACCAATCAGCGCGTGCGTGACGTCATTCTGACGTCCTTGCCGAGTGTGGGGAACAAATTTATGTAGATTGTGTGTCAGTAAAGTAAACTCCTAATCTTTCATGTTAAAAGTAAAGAGAACTTTATATATAGAGTTGTTGGAAATAGTACGGAAAAACGTTGGGAATCTAAAAAAGGGTTTTGGAAGATATAAAAGGCAATAAAGTTGAAGACATTTATCTTCTGGTTTCGACATCTTGAGATGATGATGTTTCTATTTTGGATCATAAAGTCGGGGATAAATCAGATGCAGGAGGACATTTGAGATTTTTCTCTCGAATCAGTCAGGTACAGAGATTACTCACCAGGGGGCGCGTAAATCGATGTGTGGCTGAATTCGATTTTACATCAGGAAGGCGGTGGATTCGATGTTAAAAACTATAGTTTGTCGAATTATTTCAGTTAGTATAAACCCCATAAAAAAACACTCCGTGTAAAAATACCAGCCAAGTCTCTTCAACTTAAAAAATAGAAGAAATCTAAAAATTCAGCACTGAAAAGTAGTGATATCAAAAAATAGGCCAAGTCAAAACTTTTCAAAAATTACTTGGCGCATCGTGAATATAAATAGTATAGAAGTAGGTCGGTAATCAAATATACTCATCTATGCATAAAATATAACTATAATCCCCTAGAAAAACGATGCGCCAAGTAATTTTTGAAAAGTTTTGACTTGGCCTATTTTTTGATATCACTACTTTTCAGTGCTGAATTTTTAGATTTCTTCTATTTTTTTAAGTTGAAAAGACTTGGCTGGTATTTTTACACGGAGTGTTTTTTTTATGGGGATATCATTTATTTTTTTAGTTTATTCTTACAACTTGTAACATATATTGTGGCACCGAAGACTATAATTCCTTAAAAAAATACCCCTTTTTGATTTGGTTGCTAAGAAAGTTGTGCTTGTTACTAAATGATATGCCATAAATGATATGTTATAAAGTATAGCGCAAGTTTCGTTCCAATTGGTCCAGCCGTTTTCGAGTTATGGCATCACTTCCGGTTTTCAAAATGGCGGCTGACTTCACTGCCACCTAAAATTTGTGTCTATAAAATGTTATGTAACATTATAAGCCTTCTGAATATGTAGTTTTTGTTATAAGAGATGATTTTAGTCAGATTTGGCATTTTTATGACGTCATTTCCGGTTTCGTTAATAGTACATTTCTATTTCGACTAATGATATTTCATTAAGATGACCATGCGAATTGTTTGGCGCTAGTGTCGTTCCAATAGGTCCATCCGTTTTAAAGATATGACGTCACTTCCGGTTTCAAAATGGCGGCACAAAAAATTTGTAAGGACAAGGTATCATCAGACGCCAAAAGTGCATATGTGGTAAAAATTTCAGATTGATCGGCTCTGCCGTTTAGGCTGTGGCGGTGATAGCAACGTTTCCTGATATCTGAAGAAGCGGAAGATACCTTTTTAAAAGGGGTGTAATTTCACTGTTTTCACGGTCCTCTAGCTCGCAAATGGCATAACCTGTTGTTCCCAAATTTGGTATATGTGGTGGGGTGGGCCATAGCTCGAAATTAAGACATTTCACAACAATGTGAGATTTTCCGATTTTAAGATCCAGTAGGCCGAAAATGCTATGTTATTGCTCACAGTAAAAGTGTTTGGTCTGCTCCTCAGTTTATTAGGCATTTACGGTATGTTGAGTGACTGTGAGTGTACTGTACGACTTGGCTGGGTGGAGCGACCGCTCCACTAGATCTGTACTCCAAAGATAGAAGGACTGAAGTCCATTTTCTCAATTTTGCCCTGCTTACTACTGTAATGATGTAATAAGCTTGATCAATTGCCATTTTGACTGATGTCAACAAATACAGTTATATTCAAGTATTCTCTTACACAATGACTCATGTCACCATTACAAATAAAGGGTACAGGGAAATAACGCTACGAGTCGATTTTTAGAGAAATTGAGTTTAATGCAGTGATTTTTATGAGCATTCAGAATATACCCAAGTTTCTAGAAAATATTGCCATACAAAGTGTTGAAATCGCAATTGAAATATCGATTTGCATAGAAGATAGATACACGTTTCAACATAAAACTTCGTTTATCTCAGTTTCATCCGAATGTGACTTCTAGCGTTCTTTCCCTGTACTCTTCAAATATGATTGGATGGATACAGAATTTCCTGGGTTTTGAGCTCACATAAACATTGAAATGGATTTCCGTCCTTCTACCACTGAGGTACATGCGAGTGTGACAGTAGGATTAAACGGCTGTTGATAATGACCTTGACACGCCATTTTCTCGAGGGTCTGTCAACAAACATTCCTTCTTTTCAGGGGTATTTAATGAAACGTGAAAACAGTCTAGACCGATTAACCTTCATTAAATTCAATTAAGATTTGTCTCTTACTATTTGCATCTAGAGTGATTGGAGTAGAATATACATAAAAAGGCTCCATAGGTAATTTAATATTTTTATGTTGTAATTTATAAGTCAACTTTAAGAAAATTGATGAACCATCTAGTGGAGCGGTCGCTCCACCCAGCCAAGTCGTACCGTACACTCACAGTCACTCAACATACCGTAAATGCCTAAAAACTGAGGAGCAGACCAAACACTTTTACTGTAAGCAATAACATGGCATTTTCGGCCTACTGGATCTCAAAATTGGGAAATCTCACATTGTTGCGAAACATCTTAATTTTGAGCTATGGCCCACCTGACAACATATACCAAATTTTATAACAATAGGTTATTCCATTTGCGAGCTAGAGGGCCGAGAAAACAGTGAAATTACACCACTTTGATCTTTAGATGATAATAATGATATCAGGAAACACCGCTATCACCGCCACAGCCTAAACGGCTAAGCCGATCGATCTGAAATTTTTACCACACGTGCACTTTTGGCGTCTGAGGTGCCTTTTTATAAAACCAACCGGAAGCCGCCATTTTGAAACTGGAAGTGACGTCATATCTCGAAAATGGCTAAACCGATCGGAATAAAACTAGCACCAAACGATTCAGACGGCCCTCTTTATGAAATATCAATAGTGAAACTAAAGTTTTCTAATTCCTGAAACCGGAAATGACGTCATATTTATGCGAAATCTGCCTAAATTCACTTCCCCTTTATATAAAAACCTATAAATATCTATTCAGAAGGCTGTTAATGATAAATAACATTTATTGAGCGAGCGAAGCAAGCGTCTCCTTTTGGCTCTTTTGGCACGGACCTCTGTTTTTTTTGTGTTTTTTTTTTGTGTGTTTTTTTTCTGTTACTGAGGCTACATAGGTCACAGATTTTCTTCGATCGAGCTGAAATTTTGCACACATGTTCGGACATTCTCTGGGCGTTGCTGACCCCCAAATTTTTTGAAATCCATTCATTGGCTAAATTTAAATCCCAGAAAAAACACTCCGTGTAAAAATACCAGCTAAGTCTCTTTAACTATAAAAAAAAATAGAAGAAATCTAAAAATTCAGCACTGAAAAGGAGTGATATCAAAAAAGGAGCCAAGTCAACGAATTTTCCAAATTTTAATCGTACCATTGAAATAAAAATATCAACCCCCGAGAAATACTTAAAAAAAGGACTTGGCGCATCGTTTTTTTAAAGACACTTTTCTATCCTAAAAGTATAGGAAGAACTCTACAAGTATATTTTCCTGAGTATATCACATTCATTATCGACGAATCATACTACGTTTTAATATAACTAGTACTCTTACCTACTGGCAGTTTTGGTATTTTGTCAATATTCAGAGGAAATAAACGGATAAACGAATAACGAATAAACGGAAGCGGCCTAGTCTATTCGTTATTGCCACTATTTCTAGGGTCATATTAATCAATCATACTTCTCAATATCGTGACTGAGGGAAATAGCGAAAGCGCTCATTACAAGAAGGCCGTCAATGAGATTTGTATAAGTGACTAGTGCACTGAGCCATGCTGCTCAAATAATTACTGACTAGATTTTTATCTAAAGTAATACGTTATGTAATTTATGAATTTTTTTGGTATAAAATGTTAATTAATAGCAATTAATTACACGGCGAGAAGGTTCAAAGTATAATGCTGTAGTAGGTATGTTGATGTACCCACAAAACTATAGGTACCTACCAATCACAAACACAACTGTTCTGTATTTATTGCTTGTAAGACAATGCTATGTTTCTTTGCGTACTTATATTTAAATTTAAAATATTTTACAGAATGTTCAATATTTAATTTGAAAGTTTTGTCCCAATTTTTCTAGGCATTTCTGAACTACGTAGTATGTGAGTGGCATAAGCTTAAGAATAGAAAAATGTCTTTAAAAAAACGATGCGCCAAGTCCTTTTTTTAAGTATTTCTCGGGGGTTGATATTTTTATTTCAATGGTACGATTAAAATTTGGAAAATTCGTTGACTTGGCTCCTTTTTTGATATCACTCCTTTTCAGTGCTGAATTTTTAGATTTCTTCTATTTTTTTTTATAGTTAAAGAGACTTGGCTGGTATTTTTACACGGAGTGTTTTTTCTGGGATATCACTTCTTTTGTTAGTTTATTCATACAGCTTGTAGCACATGTCCGAGCAGGGACTAATTTCTTTAAAAAAATACGCCTCAACCGATTTGGTTACTATGAAAAGTTGCGTTTGGTATAAGATGAAAATGATTATCCAAGAAGAATAGCTTAAGTTTCGTTATAATCGATCCAGCCGTTTTCGATACATGACGTCACTTCCGGTTTTGAAATAGCGGCCGAATTCCGGTATAGGTAATAAGAAAACAATCTAGTTTTATCTAGTTGATACCTTCATGAACGACCATCTGAATTCCTAATCCCTATATTTCCGTAAAATCGGTCATGCCGTTTGTAATATATGACGTCACTTCCGGTTTCATTTAGTGTTTCCTGCCGCCATTTCCGGTACCATTAATTTATTTATTCATTTTTCACAATTGATTTTTCAAATAAATAGCAGAATGAATACGCAGGAGCTAGTTCAGTTGCAATCGGTACAGGCGTTTTAGATATATGACGTCACTTCCGGTTTCAGGAATGGCGGCCGAGAACACTGCTACCTTGAATATATAAATTGTATTGTCTATGTTACAATGTAAGTTAATTATGTACGTATTTTAAGTAGGTATAATTTGTTGAAATAAGTTAAATATTGCGTATTTATGACGTCACTTCCGGTTTAGAAAATAAGAAAATAATATTTTTTTTATTGATACTTCATATAGATGACCATCTAAATCGAATGGCGCTAATTTCGTTCCAATCGGTCCAGACGTTTTTGAGTTATGACGTCACTTCCGGTTTCAAAATGGCGGCTTCCGGTTGGTTTTATAAAAAGGCACCTCAGACGCCAAAAGTGCACATGTGGTAAAAATTTCAGGTCGATCGGTTTAGCCGTTTAGGCTGTGGCGGTGATAGCGACGTTTCGTGATATCATCAGAATCATCATCATCTTCAGAATCAGAAAGTGGTGTAATTTCACTGTTTTCTCGGTCCTCTAGCGCGCAAATGGCATAACCTATTGTTCCCAAATTTGGTATATGTAGTGGGGTGGGCCATAGCTCGAAATTAAGATATTTCGCAACAATGTGAGATTTACCAATTTTGAGATCCAGTAGGCCGAAAATGCCATGTTGTTGCTTACAGTAAAAGTGTTTGGTCTGCTCCTCAGTTTATTAGGCATTTACGGTATGTTGAGTGACTGTGAGTGTATAGTACGACTTGGCTGGGTGGAGCGACCGCTCCACTAGATAAACATCTCCTGATGGTAGGTTGAAAAATGGCAATGGTCTTCTATAAAACTGATCAAACTCATATTTTGGCTATACAGGTCAGTTTTTCTTCGATCGAGCTGAAATTTTGCACACATGTAAAACCAACCTTCTCTGTTTACAGACACTAACTTTTTTGAAATCGATTCATTGGTTAAAATTTAAATAAATATCTCCTGATAGGCTGAAAAATGAAAACGGTCTTCGATAATTCTGATCAAACTCATATTTTGCATGATCATTAAGACCAACATTGTCTCTTATTTTACAAAATTTCATCCCAATCAGTTAAGAACGAATAAACTTATTGACATTTTTCAAATCTGTCAGATATGAAGTATCGAAATTAATGTTTTCCAGTGCCACTTGAATTGAATCTGATTTGCTATATTTACCAGGGTGATTAGATGCTATTTTCAAGTTTCGATGAAAAGCATGAAATACTTTTATGTTCATTTAGTGATCATATTTCTATTCAATATGGATGTAGGTATAT
This sequence comes from Leuctra nigra, assembly GCA_934045905.1. NCBI lineage: Eukaryota > Metazoa > Arthropoda > Insecta > Plecoptera > Leuctridae > Leuctra > Leuctra nigra. The sequence goes on along the minus strand of OW203769.1, from coordinate 11,201,100 downwards.
GTTTTCTGTGCGTTGTGTACGCATTTCCGGTTCGAGAATTTGCACGTACCCGTGCTCGCTCATCAACGCGTTACACTGAGCGTTTTCCTAGTAGAAATAAATTCTAGGTGGCAGTAATATCAGCCGCCATTTTGAAAACCGGAAGTGATGCCATGGCTCGAAAACGGCTGGACCGATTGGAACGAAGCTTTCGCTATTCTCCATGGAATATCATTTTAAGCTTATACTTAGAACAAAACAACATTTTTTTTGTAACCAATTCGTAAATGGCATATTTTTTTAAAGGAATTGGTCATTGTCATTGTTGCTCAACTATGTCTTACAAGTTGTGTAAATAAACTAAACAAAATGAGTGATATCCCCATAAAAAACACTCCGTGTAAAAATACCAGCCAAGTCACTTCAGCTATAAAAAAAAATAGAAGAAATCTAAAAATTCAGCACTGAATAGTAGTGATATCAAAAAATGGGCCAAGTCAAAACTTAATTTTAAAAACCAAAATATACTTGGCGCATCGTTTTTTACGGCATTAGAGGGTAGGTAGATATTATGTATTACACATCTGGCCTAAACCTCTAAACTATCTATATGCACGATGCGCCAAGTATATTTTGGTTTAAAAAAATTAAGTTTTGACTTGGCCCGTTTTTTGATATCACTACTTTTCAGTGCTGAATTTTAGATTTCTTCTATTTTTTTTATAGCTGAAGAGACTTGGCTGGTATTTTTACACGGAGTGTTTTTTATGGGGATCTAGTGGAGCGGGCGCTCCACGCCAGCCAAGTCGTACGGCGCGCGCACACTCTCATTTAAAAAGGCTGGAGCAACCCACTTTTACTGTAAGCATCAAAGTGGCATTTTCGGCGTAGTGGATCTTAAAATTGGAAAATCTCACATTGTTGCGAAATATGTTAATTTCGAGCTATGGCCCACCCTACAACATATACCAAATTTGGGAACAATAGGTTACGCCCTTCGCGACCTAGAGAGCCGTGAAAACAGTGTTTTAGGGCGGTTTTCATAATAATAATAATAATCTTAGTAGTAGAAGTAGTAGTAGTAGTAGTCTCCTGGAATTCAAATCCGGTCAACAGGCCACAGCCTAAACGGCTAAACCGATTGATCTCAAATTTTTACCACGTGTGCACTTTTGGCGTCTGATTTGCCCTCGCCCCCATGACTTTTTTTGTGCCGCCATTTTAAAACCGGAAGTGACGTCATATCTCAACAACGGCTGGACCGATTTGAACACAATTTACGCCAAACGATTTAGACGGTCAACTATATAGGTCATCAGTAGCAAAATACTAAAAATTATGTTAATGAAACCGGAAATGACGTAATGAAATTTGAAATACATCGATTGGCATTTCGGTGACAAAGTTTGATCCGATTATTTTGATATTTACGTAACGTATGTACTTTTGACATCTCATGTGACTTGTTATAAAACCAACCGGAAGACGCCATTTTGAAACCGGAAGTGACATCATATCTTAATAACGGTTAAATAGATTTGAACGATACCAGCGCTAAACAATTTAGACGGTCATCTTCATGTATTATCATCAATAATATTTACAGTTTCCCATACCGAAACCGGAAATGACGTCACACATTTTAATAATCTCACAAATTTACATTTTGATGCAATAAATATACTATTTGAGACAGCTTATAATAAAATGTAATCATGTTTAAATTATAATTCAAGGGGTCAGAGAATTCAGCCGCCATTTTGAAACCGGAAGTAACGTCATATCTCGAAAACTGGTAGACAGATCGGCATGAAACTAGCGCCAAACGATTCGGAAGGCCAAGCAATCTAGAATTTTCCTATTTATGAGACCGGAAATGCCGTCAATAAAATGTATAAATTATTATAATCCCCTCCTATACAATAAATACATATTCAGAAAACTTAAAATGATACACATCATTTATAGATATAAATTCTATGTGGCAGTGCAGTACGTTCAGCAGCCATTTTGAAAACCGAAGTGTTGCCATATCTCGGAACTGGGTTGACCGATTGGAATGAAACCTTTGCTATTCTTCATAAAAGATCATTTAAAGCAAATATTTAGAACAATACGCTGTTTTTCATTAGTAGTACCTAACCAAATTGTAAAGGGTGATTTTTTTAAAGGATTTAGTAATTGTTCATTCGATATGTGTCACAAGTTGTAATAATGAACTAAAAAAAGGAGTGATATCCCCATTAAAAACACTTCGTGTAAAAATACCAGCCAAGTCTCTTCAACTAAAAAAAATATGAAATCTAAAAATTCTGCACTGAAAAGTAGTGATATCAAAAAATTAGCCAAGTCAAAACTTTATTTGAAAATCAAAAAATACTTGGCGCATCGTTTTTTTAGGGCATTATAGGTTTACTATTATATTTGATGTATATTTTATATCTGGCCTATACTTCTAAGCTATTTATATACACGATGCGCCAAGTATTTTTTGATTTTCAAATAAAGTTTTGACTTGGCAAATTTTTTGATATCACTACTTTTCAGTGCAGAATTTTTAGATTTCATATTTTTTTTTAGTTGAACTTGGCTGGTATTTTTACACGAAGTGTTTTTTATGGGTTCAGGTTTACCGGACTAAAAATTGAATTCCTAATTACAAAGTGTACATTTTAAGACATTTTTATGTGGATACATTCTCTTTTTATTGTTATGCAAATAGAAAGAGACAATGTTAATGAAATTAATTGAAGGGATAATCGTTCTCGACAGAATTTGAGTATTATTAAAGCCATTGAAAAAAAGGATTTTGGGAACAGCCCCCAGAAAAAATGGCAAATCAAGGTCATTAGCCTAAATATCTAGTATTGTAGGCTAATATCTCATTTAATCCTTCCCCCCATTCAAATTAGCATCCCCTTACGGTGTTAAAATGCAAACACGAAGATAAAATGTTACGTATTGAGTAGGGATGTGATTTTACGGCCAAATATTTATTATTCGGCATATAAAATATATTTTAAAAATGCGAACTTAAAACACTCATTCACGGCCCACAGAAAATATGAGTTTCGCCATTCGATCTTATAGAAAAAGTGCGCAAATATTGTGTCCCTAGGTGTACACAAATAATTACGCGACAAAAGACAGGACATTCGTGTCATTTTGTGAAAAAAAAAAATGAGAAAATTCTCATACTTCTTTTAATTTATACTTACTATTTTGTCTGTTACAAATAGTCTGTAAACAATTTGTTCATTGACCAAAAGTTTTACCAGAATATTGACCTCAATTGACCGTGAAACATTCCAAGTCATGATATAGATTCTACTCCCTATTTCTAGCAAAACATAGCACACTGTATTACATGCACGTCAAACGCTTTCTTCGTTCTTGCAAGTCACTAAGATCGAAGAAACTCTCGCCTCCTTCAAATACCCTTCAAAAAACCCTTCAAACCTCCGTCCAAAATTCCTTCAGACACAAAAAAATAATAAAATTAGCCACAGTTTGCTACGGATTGATTTTCCCACCCCCCGCGCGGACGGTGGGTGGCGGGGGTGGGGGAGGGGGGTCATTATTCTGCGCCTCTAGTCGACTACTGATCGATATCTCGCTAGCTCTCGACATTTGTAAACGCTCTCACGACAGACGCGCTAACGACTTCGAGATGTGACGTCACAAGCCACAAACAATAACAAGCAACGACTTGTAGAGATAAGTAGTGTGTGGGACACTCTGGCATGCAGGAGGCAAGTAGAATGTAAGACATGCTGGCCCATATAGCAACAATAACAAGCATGGACTTGTAGAGATAAGTAGTGTGTGGGGCATGCTGGCGCAGGATGAGAGTTTCAGTAGCATGTGGGACACGCTGGCATATGAAGGAGGCAAGTAGAATGTAAGACATGCTGGCCCATATAGCAACAATAACAAGCATGGACTTGTAGAGATAAGTAGTGTGTGGGGCATGCTGGCGCAGGATGAGAGTTTCAGTAGCATGTGGGACACGCTGGCATATGAAGGAGGCAAGTAGAATGTAAGACATGCTGGCCCATATAGCAACAATAACAAGCATGGACTTGTAGAGATAAGTAGTGTGTGGGGCATGCTGGCGCAGGATGAGAGTTTCAGTAGCATGTGGGACACGCTGGCATATGAAGGAGGCAAGTAGAATGTAAGACATGCTGGCCCATATAGCAACAATAACAAGCATGGACTTGTAGAGATAAGTAGTGTGTGGGGCATGCTGGCGCAGGATGAGAGTTTCAGTAGCATGTGGGACACGCTGGCATATGAAGGAGGCAAGTAGAATGTAAGACATGCTGGCCCATATAGCAACAATAACAAGCATGGACTTGTAGAGATAAGTAGTGTGTGGGGCATGCTGGCGCAGGATGAGAGTTTCAGTAGCATGTGGGACACGCTGGCATATGAAGGAGGCAAGTAGAATGTAAGACATGCTGGCCCATATAGCAACAATAACAAGCATGGACTTGTAGAGATAAGTAGTGTGTGGGGCATGCTGGCGCAGGATGAGAGTTTCAGTAGCATGTGGGACACGCTGGCATATGAAGGAGGCAAGTAGAATGTAAGACATGCTGGCCTATATAGCAACAATAACAAGCATGGACTTGTAGAGATAAGTAGTGTGTGGGGCATGCTGGCGCAGGATGAGAGTTTCAGTAGCATGTGGGACACGCTGGCATATGAAGGAGGCAAGTAGAATGTAAGACATGCTGGCCCATATAGCAACAATAAAAAGCATGGACTTGTAGAGATAAGTAGTGTGTGGGGCATGCTGGCGCAGGATGAGAGTTTCAGTAGCATGTGGGACACGCTGGCATATGAAGGAGGCAAGTAGAATGTAAGACATGCTGGCCCATATAGCAACAATAACAAGCATGAAGGAGGTAAGACATGCTGGCCCATATAGCAACAATAACAAGCATGGACTTGTAGAGATAAGTAGTGTGTGGGGCATGCTGGCGCAGGATGAGAGTTTCAGTAGCATGTGGGACACGCTGGCATATGAAGGAGGCAAGTAGAATGTAAGACATGCTGGCCCATATAGCAACAATAACAAGCATGGACTTGTAGAGATAAGTAGTGTGTGGGGCATGCTGGCGCAGGATGAGAGTTTCAGTAGCATGTGGGACACGCTGGCATATGAAGGAGGCAAGTTAGAATGTAAGACATGCTGGCCCATATAGCAACAATAACAAGCATGGACTTGTAGAGATAAGTAGTGTGTGGGGCATGCTGGCGCAGGATGAGAGTTTCAGTAGCATGTGGGACACGCTGGAATATGAAGGAGGCAAGTAGAATGTAAGACATGCTGGCCCATATAGCAACAATAACAAGCATGGACTTGTAGAGATAAGTAGTGTGTGGGGCATGCTGGCGCAGGATGAGAGTTTCAGTAGCATGTGGGACACGCTGGAATATGAAGGAGGCAAGTAGAATGTAAGACATGCTGGCCCATATAGCAACAATAACAAGCATGGACTTGTAGAGATAAGTAGTGTGTGGGGCATGCTGGCGCAGGATGAGAGTTTCAGTAGCATGTGAGGCACTCGGGCATATTTGAAAAACTGTACATTGTAATTTGATAACCTAAGATTGAGGCGTCAATGAAGTAAAAATTGAAATAAATTAATTTTAAAGAATCTTTGTTATTATTTTTATTATTTTTATCTCGTTTTACATTACTACAAACAATTTTTCCACACTAAGTAGAGTTATTACAAATCGATGGTTAAAAAAATTAAAAACAAATACTACATCAGATGGTTAATAGCCATCTTGAACAATAAGACAGAAAACCAGACTGCATCACTACCTTAATATGTCATATGTTAACTAATTGTTAACAAACAACAACTGTTTTACAAACAGTTTTCTCTCCTGAAAAACTATGTTTTTGGAGATGCAAGGTCCTGATTCTTAGATATCGATATTATAGGCCCCATAGTAAACAATGCCGGCTGTTAAATATTATTTAGGGGTTCCGGTATTAGTCCCTGACTTATGTTCACTCAGAAGTTCTTCAAAGTTCCTTCCTCAGGTCTGTACTGAGTGAACACTCACACTCAGTGGCTGTTTGTAAGAGTCAAAAGCCCTCACTTCTACATTTCACTCTGATAAACACGACAAACTAACAAACTTATGCAACGACTTGAGAAATAATTAATCGTAAGACTGTAAAAGCAAGTCTTCTGGGACACAATACAATTCCCAGTCCCAGAAGCGAGTAATGTTCTACGTGTACGAACTTCCTCTGCTATCTGTGTCCAGGAAGGAAAACGCTCGGTGTAACGCGTTGATATTGCAACGCGCCTTCGTATTGCATGTGAATTCATATGAGGATGAAAGTTGCTGCTCGATAGACTTTGGCAATAGATGATTGTCTAAGAAATGCGTCAAGCAAGCAGTGATAATATCTTTAAATATTTTATATATTGGTCGAAATATATTTTATTAAAATCTACAAATATTTACAAGTAAGCTCGACAATTTAATAGAGCTACAAGATGCACAGCAAGGATTTCGGAGAGGCAGATCATGCATTGATGCAATATTTGCAGTAAGACAGATTGTAGAGTAATCTTTGGAATACAACAACCCTGCATACATGTGTTTTATTGACTTGACAAAGGCATTTGATCGAATCCGGCTGATAGACAATATCAATATCCTCATTCAAAGGAACATTCCACAGTCTATCATTAGAGTTATACAAGATATCTACAACAATAGTAAAATTAAGGTCAAATGTAACGGACAGTTCTCTGAACCAAATGATATGAACAAGGGTGTAAGGCAAGGAGATTCTTTAAGCCCCGCTTCTTTTTAACTTGATTATGGATGAAATTATAAAGTCTGTTCGAGGAATTAAAGGATACCAGTTTGGGTAGAAGTACGATAAATATTATTTGTTATGCAGACGACGCTATATTAATAGCTGATAACGAGGACGACTTACAGAGATTGGTTTTTAGGTTAAATAATGCTTGTAATTTGTATAATATGGAGATTTCTACAAATAAGACGCAGACAATGACGATTGCTAAAGAGCCCATTCGATGCAAAATAGTGGTTGATGGGGACAATTATTGAGCAAGTTTTAGAATACAAGTACTTGGGAACGACTGTCACCAGTTATGGACACATAGAGAAGGAGGTGAATGGACAAATCATGAAGGCCAAGAGAATAGCGGGATGTTTGGGAGATGTTATATGGAGGAACAAGTTCTTGCGGCAGGATGCGAAGTCGCAGATATATAAGAGCGTAATAAGACCCATTATATCCTATGCTTCTGAAACAAGACCCGACACATCTAAGACAAGACATCAGTCGCAGGTAACCGAAATGAAAGTCTTAAGAAGAATATTAGGTAAAACGAGACTGGATCGGATACGGAATGAAAGTATAAGGGACACCTGCAGAGTTACAGATGTGGCTGATTGGATTAAGGAAAGAAGACTTCTTTGGGATGAACACATTTCAAGGATGGATCAAGGGCGATTAGTTAGGGTTGCACGGGACAATCGGCCCCAGAGGAAAGAGAAGAATAGGACGTCCAAACAAGAGATGGAAGGACTCATTAGAATGAAGAGCTTAGTACAAAACGTTTTAAATTGGTTTTGAACAGGATTGTATCCTAGTATATAAGTTAAAGAAGAAGAAGATGAAGACAAATATTTCGAAACAAGTATAAAATGTCAATAACTTGAAATTCTGGACATATTAATCTGAAAATTGTCAAAAACTTTTTAAAATGTTGGTCCAAAAATTTAAAAATATTTAAGTTAATCGGACGAGCGGTTCCATTTTCAATTTACAACCAATCACAGTATCTTGTTTGAAATCTATACATTGAACGCTCGTCGTGTGTACAAAAAGTCAGATAGATTGATTGATTGGACGGTGGGCTCTGGAGAGACCAGGCAAACAAAAACAAAAATAAATACAGAAAAGGAACCGTAAGAGCTCCGTATTAAAGCTCTATACTCTTAGGATGTCATATAAGTCCATTTCGAAGTACGATGAAAAGTAATGATAGTTTTCTTCATTCTATTCTATGGGAAATTTTGACAAATTATTATCCTAAAGTAGGGTTTAATCATATACATTCTCTTCTTCGCTTTATTAAATTATTATCTGTTAATTACAGAAACAATGGAGCCACTTGATGTAGATAATATTCCCAAATAAATAGACCATTCCATGTATTATTTGGATAGCTCAGGTCTCTACAATATTTCAAAGCAGACTGGTTGTTCAGAAATCTACTGTCAACGTCAAAGGAAAATGGAAAACCAAACTGTACGGAAAATATTCTAAAAATCCAAAGCCACCCAGAATATTTCTGCAAAAGCCTTGCTGATGTAAAAGTAAATCTCATTCTGAAAACATCACGCCGCCTAGACGTACGACCTTGAGGCCCTGTTGACCCCTGTTCGACCCCGGGTCGTACCACTTGAGGTCGAGGGGAGTTGCGAGAGAGAGAGAGAGAGAGAGAGAGAGAGAGAGAGACGAGAGAGGAGAGAGAGAGAGAGAGAGAGAGAGAGAGAGAGAGAGAGAGAGAGAGAGAGAGAGAGAGAGAGAGAGGAGAGAGAGAGAGAGAGAGAGAGAGTGAAGTTGTCGCAATGAAAGGGGGACATTAAGTAGTAACATTCGTCTTCAGCGAGCCACTTTACAAAGTACACAAACTTAGTTACTCGGTTCGAGACGCATCGCTGTTGTGAAACGAAGGACAAATACTTTCTTTTGTCTCGAGAACTTTTACATCGTCGGACAACTTCACTACTACTTGTCAAATACGTTGTTATAACATACATTGTCAACTGTACGCATCTACTTCCTTATCGTTTCCGAATGATCGCTTCAACGTTACAATTCGCATTTATTAGAATTCGCATGCCCTTTATTGTCTCTATTCTAGAACTTTTACATTCCCAATTCCGATCGAATTCCATTCCATGCAATGTTAATCCTTATGGTAGTGAGCCGGATTCCATCAGAATGGAATTGGGAAAATGTTCTAGAATAGGCCTCTAGCAAAGAGTGTCCAGGAAATATGTGATTTTTTGGGACACTAATAAATGGGAAATGTGTGTATTTTTTACCTTTAAGGCAAAGAAGTTGTTATAGAAGTACAATTTGTAAAATGGGGTTACCAATCTTACCAATAATATTTATGTTACCAATATAATATAAATGATTAACTAACTCTGTATAGTTCCCTACAAATGAAGGGTACAGGGAAACAACGCTATGAGTCCATTTATTGAGAAGATGAGTTTAAGGTGTAATCTTGCAGTGATTTTTATGAGCTTTCAGAAGATACCCTCGGTTTAGAAAATATTGCCACAAAGTCTTGAAAAACGCAAATGAAAAATCGATTTGTATGGAAGATAGATGTACAAGTTTCAACATAAGTCCTCGTTTATCTCAGTTTCATCTGAATGTGACTCAGAGCGTTCTTTCCCTGTACCCTTCAAATCCTACTATCTTTTGTTTGAGGTGGTGTAACTTCAAGTGAATAGAGACTAAATTGAGTAAATCTGGTCATATTAAAAATGATGTCCAATACGGGCAGCTCCCCCACCCCCCACGCATGGCTGCACAGCATTACACTTAATATCACCCGTCACAACCACTCCTGCTAATTGATTAGTGTAATTAATTACCGACCTGCCGATATCTCCGACACGACGAACAAATGTCCGAACAAACATGTTCAATCATGTCCGCGCACGCGCACAACCGTGAAGCCGCTTTGTGCGCGATGATTGATAACGCGGAGCTTTGTCTGAAACAATGGCGGCGACTTTTCCGAGAACACAAAAGACTAATCGACTCGTAATTAATCAGCCTGGCGCGGATTTATATGAAAATGAGTGGAATCCTCGTGCTTTGAGTCTGGAGAGGTTTTTGAAGCTACAGGTTGACACTTGCGTGGGCGTTGGGAATGCTGGTTAAGAGGACTGAGTAGTGAGTGTGGCCTTGAAGAGTTTTTTAATCGTCGTTTATCAATATATTTTACCAATGTAATTGTTAACAAAATAGGGCTTTGTACGAGTATTCAGAACAGTTCAATGAAAATAATTTCATAGTTTGGAATAAGTTATTAGTTTAATTTGTCCAACAGATGTTTAGTACCATAATTTTACTAATTTTCGGGCACTAAACATCTGTAGGACAAAGTAAATCTAATAAACCATTTCAAGCTATGGAATTATTTTCATTGAACTGTTCTGAATACTCGTACAAAGCCTTATTTTGTTAACAATTACATATGTAAAAGATATTGATAAAAATCGATTAAAAACCTCTTCAAGGCCACGCTCACTACTCAACCGTCTTAATCAGCATGGTGTGAATTTATATTAAAAATGAATGGAATCCTCGTGCTTTGAGTCTGGAGAGGTTCTCGAAGCTACAGGTTGACGAGTCTTGCGAGGGCGTTGGGAATGCTGGCTGTCCTCGGAGACAGTTGCTCTGTGAGTTAAGAGGCCAGAGAGACCTTACAGGTTTACATGGGATGCGCACGGTTCCTAAAGTGTTTATATTATTTTTCTTCACACCAACAGAATTTTAAAAATATCTGATATAAGCGACGCACACTGGAGTACATTATGACCTCTGGTACGTCCTCAAAGTGATATAGGTACGATTATTTTACGATATATTTCGTATTTAACACTTTGAGGTCGTATCAGAGGTCATTAAGTACTCCAGTTTGTGGCAATATTAATAAATAGGTAGTCATTAAAATAGTCATTGAAGTTTAAAAGGATCGCTCATATACGATTTTTTTTTAAATTCAGTTTATTGTGCAGACAAATGTCAAAAAGAATGCACTTGGTTCTTCAAAGTGTTTTTTCTCAACCTTCAATTAAGGTTCTCCGATTCAACTATGTTCACCAAAACAGTGGTTTAAGTTGCGTCGACGTATAGAGGTCATTTTTCGTTCCCTTTGCTCACCAGTAATATTCTCTTCTGATTTGTGCTAAGTGGAATAAATTCTGGGTTATGTTTTAACGTTACTGTTGTTACATATACACTTGACAATGACGTAATAACGGAGATTTCCGAGGAAAAAACGGAAACTCCCGATGTCATATTCGTGTAATCAAGACCATCTGTCTTAAGAGGGCTGAGTAGTGAGCGTGGCCTTGAAGAGTTTTTTAATCGATTTTTATCGATATCTTTTACCAATGTTATTGTTAACAAAATAAGGCTTTGTACGAGTATTCAGAACTGTTCAATGAAAATAATTCCATATCTTGTAATGGTTTATTAGATTTACTTCGTCATACAGACTTTTAGTGCCCGAAAATTCGTAAAATTATGGCACTAAACATCTGCTGGACAAAATAAAACTAATAACTTATTCCAAACTATGAAATTATTTTCATTGAACTGTTTTGAATACTCGTACAAAGTCTTATTTCGTTAACAATTACATTAGTAAAAGATAATGATCAAAATCGATTAAAAAACTCTTCAAGGTCAAACTCACTACCCAGCCGTCTTAAAGGTGCCCATACACGAAAACACGCAGATAAATCCGTCACAGCCTGCATAGAGATTAGAACCTCTTCTTTAACTGTTAGTTGGTACTCACTGCCAGGTGAAACTGCCTGTGATGCCCTCACGTAGTCGATCCTTCAGCGACCTCTGCCTCGACGGTCCACCACCGCTGTACGTCGCCATCTTAATACTTAGTTGCTTTGGAAGACAAACTCTTGCACCGTCACGTTACAATATCACCAGACAGTATTTTATTACAAATCCGTTATGCCCTGTTTGACCGTAGAATATAGAAGTTGTTCGGACACCGCTAGAAAAATAGAGTATCTTGAGGGAAATCTCTGCGTCTCAAGGGACCACGTGTATGAGAGAGATGGCTACACACGAGAACAACGTGTCTGAGAGAGACAGAGATAGTCTTCGCTTTGTTTACAACCGGCTAAGGGAAATCGATGAACACGGTAGAATGTCACATTTTATACGCGGAGAAAACTTTTGAGATTCTTTCAAAAGAAAATTTTTTCCTCACGTTTTTTTTTTATTATTTCCGAAAGTTAACTCCACCCGGGTGAAGAATGCCGCGAGAATAAAGTCTGTAATATACCTTCTTTACGTGAGAGTGTGTGCTCCTTTATTCACTTCATACCCGCCCTCGAATCCCTCAACTGCTTCCTTGACTGTTATTTATCGCTCCACTGTACCCGTTATCCGTCGCTGTCAACCGCTCGGCTGTTTTTCTTTCCCTTCATCACTCTATTCTCCATTCTTTCTCTCAAGTTATCACTTTGGCGGGATACGATTTCACTCCCGACGGACGTTTTGTTCATCATTCAGATCAACACAAGTGGAAAGAGTTTCTTGTTCGATGTTTTTCAAACCTCAGGTTGGTCGTGCGATGAAACGTGGTGTGGGGGTTTGAGAAAGACGCCGTCTCCAGGAATGTCGGCTGGGATGGAGATTTCTGCAACACAACACAATGAAAGTGGATCAATAACATTCTATATTCAAGGCGTCAGAGCAGCATCTGAGTCACGTGGTACCGGGGTGACAAAATGGCGTGCGTGTGACCTTGGGAGAGATTATTGTGTTTAACTCATTTATTTATAACATTCAGAATAGACATACGTATTATATCCACAGAATACAAGAAGCGCATTCTTGGTTTAATTAAAAAAAAATAGTGCAGTAACAGAAAACATGTAATTGCATTAAAAATATTTGAAGAAATTGATAATTGAGCAAGCGTAGCGAGCGTCACCACAGTTCTGTCACTTTCTCTGTGTGTTTTTCTTTATTATTATTTTTTGTCTGCACTTCCCAGGTCAATTCGCACAACCAATCTATCTGAAATTTTGCACACATATTAATGTAATCTATGAGGTCTACTGGGATCGTTTTTGAACGGGATCCTGTGATTGGTTGATAAATGAAATGATCTTTAGCTCACACCGTAGGATTACGTATCAAATCGAAAATTTTCAAATTTGTCGAGGCTTATAGTTTTAGGATTATAGGTACATTTCATGGAAATCCGTTGATTGGTTAAAATACAAATACATTCATTATATGTATTTATAAAGCCAGAATCTAGTAAAGAAGTGCGGCCTTTGACATCGACGAAAGCATTCAGAGCTGTTGTTATATATTTTTTTGTCTGCGGCTTAACGTCGCACTGTTCTGCAGCGAGGCTAACGGCGACGTATGAATGATTATGATGATGATTGCGAGATGGTGGTGAAGAGTAGGTAAGGATGGAAGGTGGGAAGGCGGCGGTCGTGGCGTATTAGTAGGGTACCTTCCCAGCAGCTGCCTGTCGACTGAGGGAAAACCACGAAAAAACCCCAGTCAGGAAGGACGGCCGCGGGAAGCTGTTGCTATAGCAGTCACGAATCCCATATGGCGGATGTCAAAATTTGAAACTTGATGATCGTTACAGCGGCCATATTGAAAACGATCCCAGCGACAGTAGCGCCATCTCCGATAGGTTTCAACTGTTAAAGAGCTCTTCTCAACATTATATCTTGAATAATTTGTAAATTACTGAGACATTCTGCTCCTTGCCACAACGCATCTTGGAAGGGTGCCAATCCGATGTTCATTCATTCGAATAATTCCACCAGTGAATCTAACACCAAAATTACAGTTTCACGAGGAAGCAGATTTGCATAAATCGATTTCTTTTAGCATTACATTTCTAAACGATTTGTCAACTCTGGAGTTAGATTATATTAGAGTGATGATCATTCTTCCGTCGTGTGCGTGAAGATCAGAAGTGGCCAAAAGTGTTTTCACGTCGTTTAGTTGTTCTCTTTCAGCTTATGCTCAAAAGAATTTCCGGATTTATCAACGCAAGTGACCAGAGTCTACTGGATTCCGTCCATAAGATTATTAGCTCACGGTCTTGTGGTGTTGAGGACTGACACCGCAAATATCTACTTGCGGACGCAACTTCTGCAGAGCATGAGGCTGTTTGTAGTTCTTAATTATTAAGGTGGTGCAAGCGCGATTTTGCCTCGTTTTGCAGGTATTTTTTTTGGATACGATTGGAGACAAAATGGGTTGACGTAATGATTTGAAATATTAGCCATGATTAGATAAAAGACAAACTTTGGGTTATCCCTAGGTAACATTTATAATTTTTTGATTCGTTAATAAATATTAATTAGTTGATTTTTGGTGGAAAAGTAGCTACCTATTTTCTTGTCTCAATGGGTGCCGTATGAAATTTAATTTTTAAAATGTGCCAAGTAATAACCCTAAATTTGTCTTTTATCTAATCTTGATTAAAATTTGAGATCAACTAATTAACAGGTTTGGTCTCCAATCGTATCGGAAATTTAATAGTTTTGAGCGGTTATATTGAAAAACCGGTGCCTAATTAACAAAGCAAGAAGCAAAAATCAAAAGTGCAACTATAATATACATTGACCTTGAAACACAATGACCTTAAAATGACAGTAACTTTTAAAGATAACGACAGATTAGTCTGAAACTTGGCCAAAATAACTAAAATAATGGTCCCAATGACCATGCAAAGTTTTAAGTTGATCGGTCAAAAGGTTCCAGTTTAATTTTCAGGATCCTGTTCAAAAACAATCCCAGATACCCCAAATATTATATTAGTGTGTACAAATTATCGATTGGTTAAACGGTGTGACCTGAGCACTGAACACAAAAAAACACTCATAGAAAGTGTCATACGAGTACCGTGGTGAGGCTCGCTACGTTCGCTCAACAACAAATGCCTGTAAAGCGCAACAATGAGTTGTGAGTGAAACCCTCCCCCAACACCAGACTGAACGTGCCCCCCTCCCCACGTGACTAGCCCTTCAGGGAGCAGTCAAGGTCACGGGGTCACCGCGTGCGGCGAGGAAGGACAGAGTGCGCAGTCGCAGAGCGCAGGTTGAATATCTTACAACTCTCGCTGCTTCACTGTTGCATGCGTACTGCATAGCACTGTGCTGCAACCAGGCATCATTGATGATGATGATGATGATAGGGAGATTATAATGACGATGATGAATACGTATGGATGGATGTGGGAAGGATGTCCGATCTCGGAAGGATCAAAACAACATTAGTTGGGAACCTTCCAGCTTGACCTATAGCAAAATATCGAAGATCATTCTTGGTCGAAGATCAAGTGATTATGCTAAACGTACAGATCTATTAAGACCGTGTGCTGAAATGATATATATATTTTTTTTAATACAACCAACAAATCATAAAACGGTATTTGAACTAAACGGATTGGCTGCTTGTCAGGTTCCATGACAATCAATCCTTATTTTTATCAATGAAATCACCTACTAGAGTTAGTTGACAAGTTAGCTTAGAGTATCTAGACTTCATATTATGATATGCCATCAAATTATTTCAGTCAATTTCAAATACAGCTTTATCATTTATTTGTTGAGTGTACCATTTAGTAATTTTTAAAACAGATGTATTTATTTCTTACAGTACAGTTACAGTTACATGTGATCTAAGCATCATGGAAGACATTATTAATAAACAAACAACTTAATTTTTGGTACGATAATACTAAAAATTAATTCAGGATTGCGCGTTATTTGAAACTGGCGCGCTGAGTTTCGGACGTCACTGCCGAGCAACGCTGATTGGCTGCAGCCTCTACCATAGGATAGGTGGCCGCGCGCTCGAACTCTCTGCTCTTCGCTGACATTCTTCGATCTATTTATAACACCATGGTTTAAAATGTGTAAGTAGGTACACTGACTTTGTTCCTGAAAGGTACCCAATACTTAAAACTGTTAATATAAAGTGTTTACATGAAAACACATTTGCAACTGCTAACTCATTTGCAACGCGCAAATGTGTATACGCTTGGAACAAAATCTGCTCGATTAATTTTGTGTTGCAGCCACTCTTTGTATAATTCAGGAAATTTGTCTTTCTTAGGAAATCTGTGGAATTAGTGTTTATTTGCATTGTTTTTAGTACTATTGTGACACTGAAAAACACAGCAGTAAACCATTTTCGTCTCAAATAATCTACACTAAAACAAAAGTAAATTCACATGACGCGGCACAATCGGGCAGAAGATAAAAAGCGATTCAAAATATTTCGTCCAAATAGTGTATACCTACACGAAACTATTAATTCATGTTAAAAAGTTGGTATTGTTTTTGCTTGAAAATAAACTAAGACTAGAACACACGTAAATATGCACGACATTGACACAATATGAGAGAAGATAGGTAGACTATTTAAAATATTCTGTCCCGTAAGATAATAATAGTGTAGTTTATAGTATAGTTACAATTAAGATCAATAACATAAGATAATCACAAGCAACGTTGAATTTCTCACTATCACACCCTTCCTACATACTTGTAAAACATAGACTGACAGGAAGAATGAATGTTTTTAACTCGAGCGCGGAGGTTGCAAGGTAGCAGGTAGGCTGCAGTGACGTCAGTGACGCTACGGCTCAAGCCGTTCCCAGGTCCAGGCGACAGGATGTAGGACAGAACAAAGGACAGGAATGTGTTGTTTGGAGCTCGACGGATTGGAAAAAAAATACTTGCAGTGACATCTGGCGGCGAAACGCTGAACCCGCCAGGTGCGGATTACGAGGAGCTAGGGAGAGAAGGGCTCTTTGGCTCTTCAACATTGCGCATGCGCGAACACTCTGAAGTCGCCTGCAATGATTCTTTTTCTCATAACCTCCTCAGACCCAGACATATTTTATTTGCCCGGATTTTGGTGAAATTTATTTTCCTAAAAGAAAATCACTTGAAAATAATATAAAAAGCAATCAATTTTTTTCAATGTTTTTTTTATTTTTTAATAATTTTTTATTTTTATTGACTAATTAAAAAGTCATTTTTACGGTGTAAAACTTTAAAAAAAATATTTAAAAATATAATCTATGCTGTTAATTGTTATGGCATTGAAGCAATAAAACATTTATTTTTATATTCCACAATGAATAATTACAATTTAATTAAATTACTGTAAATTACTGGCTAACAAGAATGTGGAGCAACAGAGAAGACCACGAGGAAAACGAGGTTTTCCACCATGAGGAAAAGAAAACCCTCCAAAACATCCATCAAGAAAGCATGTTATGATGAAAAGGTTCAAATTAAAATGGACCTATTACATATGACTATTGTATGGGGGGGGGGGGGGGGGGAGGGCATACGTTAATCAATCTTTATCTATGTTAATCATTTGAATTTTTTGCTTGATCCATTCTATTCCATCAATAGCATGATAATATTGTACAAGGCATTTACAGCCAAGCGAGACATTTCTGTTGAATTTATGAATTTATGATATTTACTGACTTATTATCCATACCAATTTTAAAACAAAGAGTGATGATAATTGTGCAGAAGGCACTGTAGTTTCAACATAGAGTAAATTTTTTGTACTATTTTCAACGGGACTCTTATGCCTCTTTCTCTGTGTGTTTTTTTTTGTTCGCGCCATATTGGCCGCACCGATTGACCAATCGAGATGAAATTTTGAACATTAACTAATATTATTCTAATTTTGTCCTGGAATGTTTTTTCAATAATATTCAAATCAAAAAGTTGATTATTTTTATTTATGGCCCATTTGGGTGCGACACCCTGCTGAGTTTATTACCCAAGTCTTGACCAGTCAGCCCCCAAACATTAAGAAAAAGGTTGTTCTCCTTTGATTCAAATGAGAGACAGGGGTCCTTTGCCAGAGTAAAATATATTCGTTATATTACAATGTATTTCAAGTGTTACATGTGGTATTAGAGTATAGCACGTATCAGTGCTCGCTTATCAACGCGTTACAATGAGCGTTTTCCTAGTAATAAATCACACTTTTATGATATTATCTGTTCGTGTTGCATGAAGGTATCACCCTAAATTGTTCAACTTCCACTTATTAAATTCATTCCAAAGAATTACCTTGCCTACCTACTATTTATTTACGAAACTTACAGTATTTTATCAATTGCTTTCATTTTTCTATCTTATTTCTTTATTCATAGTTATTATTTGTTTCGAAATTGATATTCATAAAATGCATTATATAGTTTCATTCCAATTATTTATTTCGCGGTATTTACATTCAAATATCCCTTCTTGGCACGATGGCTCAGCGACAGCGCATGCTCAATGTTGAAGAGCCAAAGAGCCCTTCTCTCCCTAGCTCCTCGTGTGCGGATTGAAGAACCCAACATGGCTGCTATGCACGCTATTAGTCATTGACGCTGGCCACTGCTATCTATTTGATTTTTCTTAAATATAATTATGGAAATAGTGTCAAAGCACGGATATGCGTTAGGAACAAAGAGTACCGTTAGTAATAGATACTTTTCAGTGCCACAATGTAAAATAGAGCGGGAATAAATTTCTTTCATACATTTCCAAATGAACCATTAATGCGGGCAAATTGGGCGAAACCAGTGGAAATTTCATACAATCTTGATGGTTCGGTTGATTAAAACTTTTGTAGTTCTATAGTGAAATATAAAACCTTCATAATCTCTTCTTTAGCTTATGATTAATTAATTAATTGACACAAAAATCGAAATGAGAACAGAACTTATGATTGCAAAGCGAATTTGTTACTCGGGTACAAAATCTATGTGAATTTGCCCCATTTCCTGTCTAGGTTTTCATCCATACATCATTACGCATTTAAATTGCTGCCACTCTATAATAGATTGCTGAAAATTTCCCACGTACTTCATGATTTTATATAATTAAATGTCCGAGGTATCCATATTAATTCGTAAATAAAATAAAACTCCCCCAAAACTCGCCGAAAAAATCCCGCTGTTTGCGAGTTCACTCCGACAGAACTACAAATGATAAGGAGCTGAAATTTGTACACGTTATAGGACTCATATGATAATTTATTGCATGCGATTTGTAGAAATATTTGAGTTATGAGAAAAAAGTTACATACATTTGAATTGAGCCTTTGATCAACAGTTTATACCTAGCGTTCGAAAAGCACACGTTAGAGATTAAACAATTTGGTAGCTTCTTATAAAGAATCAGCTCTGTTTTGCACAGAAGTTTCCATTGTTGTCATAATTTGCCATAAAAGGTGTCTCCATTTAGTATAAAGTATCTTATTGATAATTGTGGTTTCAAGAATAGAAATTGAGAGGGAAGAAAATAATTGTGTAGGTATGTGTTTTCAGCGAAGATTTAGACAATGTAGGTATTTAAACTCCCGTTAATGTCAGTGGACGAAAGTTAAATACATTCTCACACATAACTCAATAAACCAAGGATAAATTCACATAGATGTATTAAAAGTTATTTCATGTTCATTTAGGAATTCATAAGTAAACATAAAATCACCTACTTCCTACAAAGTAACTGCAAACAAATCCTTCAAACACGTAATTTTGTATGGATTATTCTGTTTTTTCAAAAACAACTTCGGTAATTTTTTACATTTTTCCCATTCAATAAATATGTTTGAAACTTACATATATTATATGTCAGTATGTTTTCTAACATATGTTCAAGTTTCAAACCCCTATCTTTAATAGTGTTGATGTAGTGACCTCTCAAACAAGGGGATGTTTTGCGCCACCCGGTATAAGAATAGCACACAGCGCGTGAAATCTCCACCTGCTTATCCGCACCCGGTCCGCCATTCGCAGGCGATCTCAGCGCTACTAGCGGAGGTGGTAACCGCGAATACTAACTTATAACTTAAGTAATATTTGAAGCTCTAAATTTGAAACAACGAAATTTACTATATATTTTGAACGGTTTGAGCACTATTTTCTAACCAAAGAACACAATTTTATACCAAGCAAGAGATGCCACACCATTCTCTCAACCAATACACATTTTATACTGTTTCACTTGAGTTGCATAATATATCCACCCCTGACCCCTAAAGATAAAACAAATCCAACACCGCACATCCCGTGTATCAGCCGCCATTTTCACCGCCTTCTGTCCACACAGCAACCGTGCCGTGCCGTTGCGGATCACATAGCAAACAACATTAAAACCCGAACAAACAGTCGGGGTACGTGAGAGGGCTGTGCAACGCCGCCATTGTGTGTACACACGTTCAGATGGCGGTGACGACGCATATTTAATCGTTCATTAGAGTCAAGTGACTTTTTAACAGGCGGTGGGGCAAATGTAATTTGGCTTTGTACGGAGAAGAGAGAGAGAAAAGAGTTTAATTGCGTTTTACTACTGAGTTTAATTGGATAGGGAATTCGAGGTGTTTTCCCCTGGTAGGTAGGCCACATAAATGACACCGGAGCAACACAACAAGCCTATACTGTCAGGGGTAATTATTGTCGCCTATGTTATCTGTGGTAGTGAATTAGAAGTAATGTGTTGAATGAATAACAGACGGCACTGCGAGCGTGTGCGGAATTGGAACGTTATTTGAAACAGGTTTGAAATATGGAACGGGAGTGACGTTGTTGTTGATGGAATTTTAAGTCAAGTTAGTGATTAAATTAATTTTTATGTTGCGGCGGAATTTTTTTGTTGATTGAAATGGTTGACGTAGAGAGATTTATAGTGAAGATGAGAGGATTAGAAGTGGCCAAAAGAGTTTTCATGTCTTGTGGTTGTTTCTTCTTTGCCAATCAGATTTATTGACCGACCATTGTTAGTTGTGCCAAGTGTACATCTAATTATACACACAAATCGATTCACGTCTTTTTATATGACACTTAACTAAAAGTTGCAGTACGCCATCAAGCGGCAAGAATTAAAATATAAGTAAACAGACAGAAACTTCGCGGAAACTGCAAATATTCTCAGTCTACAATCGAATACAAATCATATTTCATTAAACCACATAATATTGCGAAATTATTCACTCATTTGTTTTTACGATTCGTTTCCAAGTGCAGTGAAAAGGGATAGACATTAAAATTTAATTTTAGTTATAAATTTACTTTTGTAGCCATAACAAACAACTAAGGACCAACTTTGGATTAGCTAACTATTGATAGTTATAGTGATCAGTTAACCAATGAATCCAGTTGGCGCGAATTCCACAGCCAATGGGATTCACTAACTTCCACTAACTATCGATAATTAACTTATTCCAATTTTGGTCCTACCCGGCCTAAAGCAATTATATTTTTACAAAATGTGCCCCTGTCATTCGCCATTTACCTAGTACCACAATAGCCACTGTAATGTTCCTTGTCTTCTAGAATAAGAGTTTCTCGATAGAAGAACTATTTTCCGTGTCATATCGTGGTAAGAGGTCAAGGTTTATAAATGTATCTAGTAAGGCCCGGTGTACAATGTCCCGATAAATTAGCGGTAGAATTTACCGGTTGAAATCTTGGCAACAGCCAATGAAGAGTTTTTTAATCGATTCTTATCAATATCTCTTACAAATGTAATTGTTAACAAAATAAGGTTTTGTACGAGTATTCAGAACTGTTCAATGAAAATAATTTCATAGTTTGGATTAATTTATTAGTTTTATTTTGTCCATCAGATGTTTAGTGCCATAATTTTACTAATTTTCGGGCACTAAACGTCTGTAGGACAAAGTAAATCTAACCCCATAAAAACACTCCTTGTAAAAAACCCAGCCAAGTCTCTTCAACGATAAAAAATATAAGAAATCTAAAAATTCAGCACTGTAAAGAAGTGATATCAAAAAATGGGCCAAGTCAAAACTTAATTTTAAAAAACAAAATATACTTGTATAACAAAAAAAAAAATATATATATAACAAAATATACTTTTCTATATTATTTATATAAATAATATAGAAAAGCAAAATGCCAAAAATTAAATGTACCTATAAATATATATTATATACCGACCTATTGCCCTTAAAAACGATGCGCCAAGTATATTTTGGTTTTTAAAATCAAGTTTTTACTTGGCCCATTTTTTGATATCACTTCTTTTCAGTGCTGAATTTTTAGATTTCTTATATTTTTTATAGTTGAAGAGACTTGGCTGGGTTTATTACAAGGAGTGTTTTTATGGGGATATCACTATTTGTTTTAGTGTATTTACCAAACTTGTAACACATCATGGAGCAACGATGACTAATTTCTTTAAAAAAATATGCTATTTCCGATTTGGTTACTACGAAAAATTGTGTTTGGTGCTAAATATATGCTTAAGATGATATTCCATGAAGAATTGCGAAAGCATCATTCCAATCGGCCCAGCTGTTTTCGAGATATGGCATCACTTCCGGTTTTCAAAATGGCGGAAGAATTAACTGCCACATAGAATTTATTTCTATAATGTTATGTATCATTATAAGCCTTCTGAATATGTAGCTATTTTAGTAAGAGGTGATTAAAGTCTAATTCTTCTTTTTTATGACGTCATTTCTGGTTTCGGTAATAGTACATTTCTTTTTTTACTATTGGTATTTCATATAGATGACCATCTGAATCATTTGGCGTTGGTTTCATTCCGATCGGTGTAGCCGTTTTCGAGATATGACGTCACTTCCGGTTTCAAAATGGCGGCTTCCGGTTGGTTTTATAAAAAGGCACCTCAGACGCCAAAAGTGCACATGTGGTAAAAATTTAAGATCGATCGGTTTAGCCGTTTAGGCTGTGGCGGTGATAGCGGTGTTTTCTGATATCTGAATCAGATACCTTTTAAAAGTGATGTAATTTCACTGTTCTCACGGCCCTCTAGCTCGCGAAAGGCATAACCTGTTGTTCCCAAATTTGGAATATGGGGTTGGGTGGGCCATAGCTCGAAATTAAGATATTTTGCAATAATGTGAGATTTTCCAATTTTAAGATCCAGTAGGCCGAAAATGCCATGTTGTTGCTTACAGTAAAAGTGTTTGGTCTGCTCCTCAGTTTATTATGCATTTACGGTATGTTGAGTGAGTGTGAGCGTACAGTACGACTTGGCTGGGTGGAGCGACCGCTCCACTAGATAAACCATTACAAGCAATGGAATTATTTTCATTGAACTGTTCTGAATACTCGTACAAAGCCTTATTTTGTTAACAATTACATATGTAAAAGATTTTGATAAAAATCGATCAAAATACTCTTCAAGGCCACGCTCACTACCCAGCGATATGATATGATTGAACGCGTCTCCGGTGCTCGCTTACCGACGCGTGTCCTCTGCATCTGAATAATCACCGCCATCTGTATTCCATGACAGCTGGTCACGTGTCGGTGTATCCGCGCATGCGCACACATCGTGCATAATCCCGACCACGTGTCGTGATGCGGACATGAAACCTGGATGTGTTAGAAGACGGCCACTAGGACGAACCCACTTCTGAGCCAATTCAAAGCAAAACACGAACTACACATCAATAAAACTACCTATCCTATACCCATTTTTCAGATTGTCATAGCAAGTTTGTAACTCTGGAGGAATTCCGTATTATTTGCAGTGATTATGGTCCATATATCGTAGGTATTTTATAAACATTTCATAGATGTTGTTGCTACCGTCTACAGCCGAAACTACACAAATCAAATTTTCGATAAAATCAATGGACCGATCTTCCTCGAAATTATTATGTCACTCATCAGGATAGTAATCAATGTTTTGTGAAAGAATTGGTCTGATACGTTAATTTGTTTGATCTGTAATACAAAAAGTAAAACAAAAAATGAGCTGTCACTTTCAAAAAGAACGAAAAGACACGACGATTTGGATCCCCATCTCGAGTCCTGTAGTAGCCGTCTCTCTAAACTGTGCAGTTTATCTCGGGAGCCCTAATCCTGTGACGCACAGCCCGGTGGGAGGGGGGAGGGGGAGGGGGAGTCGCGTGTAGGCATGTCCACGGACACGGCGGCTCACTGGTTCACCATCTCGAGTAGTGGCCGGCTCTCTACACTGTGCAGTTTATCTCTGGAGCCCTAATCCTGTGCGTACAGCCCGGGAGAGGGGGAGGGGGAGGGGGAGTCACGTGTACGCATGTCCACGGACACGGCGGCTCACTGGATGTCCATCTCGAGTAGTGGCCGGCTCTCTACACTGTGCAGTTTATCTCTGGAGCCCTAATCCTGTGCGTACAGCCCGGGGGAGGGGGAGGGGGAGGGGGAGTCACGTGTAGGCATGTCCACGGACACGGCGGCTCACTGGTTCACCATCTCGAGTAGTGGCCGGCTCTCTACACTGTGCAGTTTATCTCTGGAGCCCTAATCCTGTGCGTACAGCCCGGGGGAGGGGGAGGGGGAGGGGGAGTCACGTGTAGGCATGTCCACGGACACGGCGGCTCACTGGTTCACCATCTCGAGTAGTGGCCGGCTCTCTACACTGTGCAGTTTATCTCTGGAGCCCTAATCCTGTGCGTACAGCCCGGGAGAGGGGGAGGGGGAGGGGGAGTCACGTGTACGCATGTCCACGGACACGGCGGCTCACTGGATGTCCATCTCGAGTAGTGGCCGGCTCTCTACACTGTGCAGTTTATCTCTGGAGCCCTAATCCTGTGACGCACAGCCCGGGGGAGGGGGAGGGGGAGGGGAGGGGGAGTCACGTGTACGCATGTCCACGGACACGGCGGCTCACTGGATGTCCATCTCGAGTAGTGGCCGGCTCTCTACACTGTGCAGTTTATCTCTGGAGCCCTAATCCTGTGCGTACAGCCCGGGGGAGGGGGAGGGGGAGGGGGAGTCACGTGTAGGCATGTCCACGGACACGGCGGCTCACTGGTTCACATGATGATTGATTATCGATCGATCCGATACACGAGGCTAGGATTTAGGATTTGCACACAAATGTTGAGGAACATGTGTGTTATTGGATGTTGTAGACATTGTTGCAAAACACTTCTAGTCCTGTCAAATGAAAGATTTACCCAGAACATTTAGTTTTTTGGTGTCATTCTCTTCAGAAAAATGTCCTCTACAACATATTCAAAATCCGTCAAAATCCGTGCCCTGGAAGTACTTTTTAATCAAAAGTTAATTTCCCATATTAATAATTCATCTTGCAAAAAAAAAATTCGTGTAACTCCGATTTTGATGAAACTTGGAAGAATTGTTCACCATCCTAAATGCACACAAATAGCTCTTTGAGCGGTTTTATTTAAATCTTATCGTATATCATTGGGATTTTTTTTTGTTAAGGCGTTACAGGACTGGTAGTCCTACTGCCGCCTCAACAACTCTACTCCTTTGACGATGCGCCATTATATCGGAGGTGAAGTTGGTTGAGGATTCGTAACTTAGGGATGTTAAGCGAGTGAGTAGTTAGCTCCCTGCGCCCTGCTGTTGTTTAACGTCCCATCCCAAGGACGGTGTAACGCCCGTCGAGAGACTGATACCAGGTGGAGGGGTGTCGTTACACTAACCCCCAACCACCCCAGTCTCTCTGGCCCAACGGCAGCAACTGGCAGGCCAGAGTTGAATGGTCACCCATCCAACCGCTGACCGCGCTCAATGTTGCTTAACCTCGGTGATCTGACGAGAACCGAGGTATCCATTACACCAGCCGTTGGGAAATATGGCCCATCATAAAGTCATATTTTAGTCAGTTTTCGACGATTTATAGGTCACTTTGAGTGTAATTTGACTTTTTTGCGAGGTCCATATTTCCCAAACGATGAGATTTAGAGAAAAACGCTCAGAAAGCTATTTGTGTTCATTTAGGATGGTGAACAATTCTGCCAAGTTTCGTCAAAATTGGAGTTACATGAAAAAATAATTTTTTTAAGATGGAATTACGGAATTTAGCGGATTTTGGATATGTTGTAAGGGCATTACTCAAAAGAGAATGACACCAAAAACCAAATGTTGCAATTTGTTCTGGATTTGGATATTTTAAAGCCTGATTTGACTTGACTATTACTAGGAAACGCTCGGTGTAACGCGTTGATGAGCGAGCACGGGTACGTGCAAATTCTCGGACCGAAATGCGTACACAACGCAAATAAAACATATACTTCCATATTGAATTGAAATATGATCACTCAATCAATAAAAAAGTATATGCTTTTCATCGAAACTTGAAAATAGCATCTAAGCACCCTGGTATATATAAAGCGAATCAGATTCAATTCAATTGGCACTGGAAAATATTCATTTCGATACTTCATTTCTGACAGCTATTAAAAAAATGTCAATAAGTTCATACGTTCCTAACTGATTGGGATGAAATTTTGTAAAATAAGAGACAATGTTGGTCTTACTGACCATGCAAAATATGAGTTTGATCACATTAATCGAAGACCATTTTCATTTTTCAACCTATCAGGAGATGTTTATTTAAATTTTAACCAACGAATGAATTTCAAAAAAATTAGGGTCTGCAAACAGAAAAGGTTGTCTCTACATGTGTGCAAAATTTCAGGTCGATCGAATAAACGGAGCGACTTCTATTGCTCCAGTTAACAGCCAAAAACAAAAAAACAAAAAAACAAAAAAACAAAAACAAACAGAGGTCCGTGTCAAAAGAGTCAAAAGGAGTCGTCCCTTCGCTCGCTTATAAAAATGCATTTATATTCATTATTTGCTTATTCAAACACATTTAAATGTATACAGGAGATGCGCATGCGCTCTTTCACATTTATTGTCACGCCAATGTTATTTATCTCTTTCAGATCATTTAAACATCATTATTTATTGTTGGTACAGCCATGTTATTGCGTTATTTCCCGGAGAGAACGACTGAAAAGCATGGCAAATTTAAACAGTTTTTTCCCCAATTTAGAATATCTGTGTAATAAAGTCTTCATGTACCTCAGGGGTCGGTTACCTGCGGCTCCTTAGTGGTTCTTGATTGGAGCCTCACAATTGAAATGAAGATCAGGAATTGAACATTTTGAAAATCAACGAAAAAAGCCCTACGGGGCAACATTTGGAAGGTTATTTGATTCAGTTAGTTCATTTTAGAGTCCCAGAACCACTTTTAAATTGTTGAAATTCAGAAAAATGACCTGCGGGGCAAACAACTGGGGGGCCTCGTCAAAATATCAAAATAAACTAGTAATTCAATGTATTATTTTCGGTGTATTATATTTGATTGCGTATACTGCGGCTCCCATTATTATCTGATTTATTCATTTTTGGGAAAATTCACCAAAAAAGGTTGCCGACCCCTGATGTACCTGGTTTCCTCTCCTCTATTCTAGATATTAAATTATTACTTGTGAAATCTCCGTTGATGTTGAGGATGTGGACATAAACACAATGACTCTAAAGTAATTAGTTTGCTCAGTTGTAGAGTGATTAACAATGATTAAGCTAACATCCAGTCCGATCCAATCCCATCATCCAGTGCTTTACCTAATCGATACCCAGCGAGTCTAGTCAACAGTAGGCACCGTGTGTTCAAACCCCCCAGCGCCACGAGTGAAAGAAATAAGTAACATTTATGGAAGATGATCTTCAACTGTTTTATTTCTCATTGGCCGTGACCTAGCAACCGATCAAATGTCAACAAATTTACTAAAAAGAACTTGGAATTAGAAACAAGTCGCGCAAATTACTATTGTGATCAGATTCAGTGAAATTGTGAACACTTTATTATTCATATTTTGTAAGCGAATCAACATTTGATAAACTTGTGTAAATTTTAAGGAGTGATAATGCGTAGGTAATATGTACAGCAACATAACGTATAACTGCAGCGACTTGGACGCCTTGCCAAAGGTTAGCTTCCTTCCCACAGCTTAGGTGGCTCTGTCTGTACTTTTCGCAGCGCTATCTGTAGTCTAAACACGCTGCCTATCGATAACACTGTTGACAGTGTTGTGACTTACCTAGATAAAATTATCTAGATAATTTATATAGATAATACTTTTTAACTTTTTATCTTATCCATAGATAATTTAATAATTGGTTATCTTTATCGTTACCTAGATAAAAAATCAAAAAGCATTTGTGTGTATGAACATGCACAAACCTCAAATGGAAAGTGCAAAAGGAAAAATATCTCCGTTTAGTCGCATTAGTTGGCTGGTTTTGACGGCCCCATATTTTAAAAACTCGAGCTCCGAATTTAGTATTCGAAAATATTTAAGACCCAGTAGTATTTGGTAAAAAAAATATCTATTATCAATTACAATATCTAGATAATTGTTTTGATCTCTATCTACCTATTATCTAGGTGATTTCTTGGAAATTTATCTTTTATCTTATCTAGATACATTTTTGGCAGGTTATCTTTATCTTAACTAGATAAAAATAAAATCATCTAATCACAACACTGACTATTGATCGCCACTTGGCAACGTCACGAACACTATTGACCACCACTTGGCAACATTGCATCGTCGCGTGACCTTGGCCGTGACCTCGCTTGACCCGGGGCTCGCTCATCAATCAACCAATCACAATCAATCATCAGTTGTTGTGTTGTCAGGGTGACGGGTGGGGGGGGGGGGAATGTGCGTCTTCTGTAAGAAACCGTATCAAGAGATGAGAGTTATAAACGGGGGGGGGGGGGGGGGGGGGGGCATTTGGTCGTTGAGGGAGCGCACGAGATTGGGAACGAAAGAAAATAAGATTTAGATGTTTAAAATACGTCGTATTTTGTGGGACTTGGAGGTTTAAGAAGGCTGAGTAGTGAGCGTGGCCTTGAAGAGAATTTTAATCAATTTTTATCAATATCTTTTACCAATGTAATTGTTAGTAAATTAAGGCTTTGTACGAGTTTTCAGAACAGATTAATAAAATTAATTTGATAGTTTGGAATGGCCATATTTTTACTCATTTTCAGGCACTAAACGTCTGTAGGACAAAATAAAAATAATAAACCACTCCAAGCTATGAAATTATTTTCATTGAACTGTTCTGAATACGCGTACAAAGCTACACAAATTATATTATTATTATTATTATTTTATTACAAATTACATTGGTAAAAGATATTGATAAAAATCGATCAAAAAACTCTAAAACTCTTTAAGGTCAAACTCACTACCCAGCTGTGTAACGCGTTGATAAGCGAACCTTCGTATTGCATGCGAATTAATATTCGTGTGAAAGTTGCTGCTCTAGACCGTGGAAATCGCTAATAAGACAGTCTTATCGATGAATCAAAGAAGCAGTGATAATTTCTTTTACATTTTCTTTGAGAATTTATTTGACAAATATTTCGAAACAAATATAAAATATCAGTAAAATGTCAATAACTCGAGTATTTGACAGATTTGTCTGAAAATTGTTGAAAAACATAAATTGGTGGTCCAAACGAAAATTCAAAATTTGAAGTTGATCGGTAAAACTGATTCATTTCTAATTTTCAACCAATCACAGGATCTCGTTCAAAAACTATTCATGTGACGGCTCATATGACATTAGTGTGTGTTCAAAATTTGAGATCTTTAGGTTGAGTGTGACGTGGGCATTGCCTCGAAACACTTAATATCCCACGTGTTCAAAGTGTTCGTTGCATTTGGTCACGTGATGTGTTTAGGAAACATTTGGCGAGTTTGTAGCATTACATATAGATTACATAATGTCGGTAACATACACATTGATTGATTCGGTCATCACATCCAGTTTCAAGCTATTAGTGCGATATGGCCGGCACACACGCTATGTTATAGCCACTCGACGCAGTCCGGCCAGAGTGAAATGCTCAACAGATGGGGTTCATTCTAGGGATGGAGAAAATATCGATATATCGATATATATCGATATCAAAAAAATATCGAAATATCGATACCCGAATATATTGAATATCGATATATTGAAATATCGATATATCGAAATATTGAAATATCGATATATTGAAATATTGAAATATCGAAATATTGATATATCGAAATATCGAAATATTGAAATATCGATATATTGAAATATTGAAATATCGAAATATTGAAATATCGAAATATTGAAATATCGATATATTGAAATATCGAGTTTCAAGTTTCAAGTTTCAAGTTTTATTAATCCCTATTTGATCATATACAAATGATAT
This sequence comes from Leuctra nigra, assembly GCA_934045905.1. Lineage (NCBI taxonomy): Eukaryota > Metazoa > Arthropoda > Insecta > Plecoptera > Leuctridae > Leuctra > Leuctra nigra. Next base: position 11,171,235 of record OW203769.1, on the reverse strand, counting down.
TGGACACGTCAATTACATAACAATTAGGTAAAGCAAACAAATTAAATTCAGGCTTGTACAAGAAATCATAATAACTATAAACATTTTGCGTTGAGAAACTCGTCAATTGAATAAAAACAATTAATAATTAAAAATTCTTTCAGTGATGATTTAAAAATATACAATCTCTCATAGTCAATTTTAGATTTTAATGATGAATTCAATTTATTGAAAAGACTGACACCAACTGCGACTGGACACTTATTATTAAACTTAGATTTAGAGTTCATTGAACATACTCTTAAATTATAATTTAACCTGGTATTGTGATTATGTACCTCCTTGTTATCAATTGTTAAATGCTTATTTTCTATCACGAACATAATAGTATTATAAATATAAATGCAAGGAAGAGTGAGAATTTTAAAACTTATAAAAAGTGGTCTACATGAATCTTTGAAGTAAACACCAGCAGTACACGGATCGTAACTAGCACTGGCCAGAAACCGAACAGCTCTCTTCTGTAAAATAAAAAGTCTTTTTGTGTGTGTGGAATGACCCCACAACACAATTCCATAAGAAATAAATGAATGAATATAGGAATAGTAAACGGACTTAGCTGCCTCAAAATTACAAATTTGCATTATTCTTTTGATCAAAAAGCAACCGGAAGACACTTTATTACCTACATTAAAAATGTGTTCTTTCCAATTTAATTTACTATCTAATGTAATGCCCAAATACTTTGTTGAATTTTGTACCAATATACTTCTCCCATTTAAGTAAATTAATGGACTGGACAAATTACTGTTATTAGTACTTTGAGAAAATTGAAGCATAACAGTCTTAGATTCATTCAAACACAAGTCGTTGTTAACAACCCAACTAGCCAATTGCTGTACTTCCATGCACCTATCATCAAGATCATTGCTCAAGAAGTGAGAAGTATCGTCAGCAAATAATGTTAAATTTCCTTTTTGAATACAATGTGTCAAATCGCCAGTAAATAAAATGAATATTAGAGGAGCAATTGTCGAACCTTGCGGAACACCTATATTAACAGTAGTTTCATCAGAAAAATTAACACCTGAAGAAGTCACTAGTTTTATCACCTGTTTTCTTTCCGTTAAATAAGATTTAATCCAACTGCTGGCGACTCCCACAATACCAAAGTGTTTTAACTTATTCATTAATTTGTCATGATTAACCATATCGAAGGCTTTCGAAAAATCGTAAAATATTCCAACGGCTGGACTTTTATTATCCAATGCATTATATATTTTATTAACCAAATTGTTTATGGCAGTAGTAGTAGATCTTCCTTTACGAAATCCATGTTGACAATCTGATAGCAGGTCAAATTTCTCTAAAAATAGTATTAACTTGTTATAAAATGCCTTCTCAAAAATTTTAGAAAATACTGATAATAAGGCTATCGGTCTGTAGTTTTCTACCGCGTCTTTTTTACCTTTTTTGAATAAAGGACTAATTACTGCTTTTTTCAAATTCTCAGGAAACACACCTGACGAGAATGATTCATTTATAATGAAAACTAAAGGCTCTGCCACGTACCCTGCAACATACTTAACAATATGACAAGGAATTTCATCAAATCCTGCGGATTTTTTATGCGTTACTTTATCTATTACATCATAGACATCCTTCATACTAACAGGATACAAGAAAAAATTGTTACCGCTACAGGTACTGCTTATATTTTGGATGTAACTACCACAACTGTTGCTAATTCCTTGGTTCGACTCCTTGCTCTTCTTCAAAACAATATCTGCCGCATTTTTAAAATAGTCATTAAATACATTAGCAACTTCTTTAGCTGAGTTAATGTGCCTCCCCTCATGAACCAGCTTAATATCCCCACTTCTTGAGCTGCACAAACTTGAATCATTCATATTACTCTTTATTAAATTCCACGCAGCCTTTGACTTGTTTTTTGCCGTATTTATACATGTTATGTTCATATTACGTTTACTATTTTTAATGGCCAATGTGTAATCTTTCTTCAGCTTTAAATATCGTGCCTTGTGCACCAAATTTCTTTTTGAAATTACGTACAACCTCTTTACTTCTTCAGACATCTGTTTTAATTCTTTAGTGAACCACGAATTAACTTTTTTATTTTGTCTTTTTATTCTAACTCTTCTCTTTGGAAACGCTTCATCAAAATACTGATTAAAAATCCTCATGAACTCATTAAACATATTATTAACACCTTCTTCGACATAAATGCTGTCCCAGTTGGCACCACTCATCAACAACTTGAAAGTATTTACTTGTTCATCACTGAATGATCTTTTGTATACAAATTCCTGACTGCTATCAGTCGATGCACATGCCTTTACTCTCAACAGCTGAACACAATGGTCAGACAAACCAGCATCAAGTGACACGGCAGTGGCATTTGACATATTGGTGAAAATATTATCTATACACGTTTCAGATCTCATGGTAATTCTTGTATAATCATGTACTTGCTTAATTAAACCATATGATGAAAATAAATCTACAAGGGTAATGGCCTGATTACAATGTGAGCTAAAATTAACATTAAAATCACCACTTATTATAATATTTTTTCCTGTCATTTGCAGCTTATTCAACAGTAGTGTAAGTTTATCAACAAATAACAAAAAGTTACCAGATGGACATCTGTATATACACACAACAATGCAGTTTCCGTACGGTGCACTTAGCTCAATGCATGTATATTCAAAAAGCTTATCCTCATTTAAATGTATGTCTGCTGTAAATAATTTTGAATTTAATTCTGACTTGACATATATCATGACACCACCATGTTTATAATTATCGATATATCGAAGCTTTACCGTATGATACAACTATATTCTTAATTGAAGTTTATACCTACTAGGGCAAAATAATTCATATTTGCAGTGCAGCGTTTATCACATTTTAGGACAATTTCTCAGATTATTCAAATTTCTTTCTTATCTGGCCGGTGACCCTATATTTTGCAACGGCTCTGTTATTTCTATTTAAATTTTCTTTTGAATTTCCTATCAGTTTTAGGAGCAATTTAAGGCATTTATGCGATATATCAATATTTCCATACCTACATCGAAATATAATATTGTCATATATCAATATTTCGATATTTCAATATTTCGATATTTCGATATTTCGATATATCGATATTTCGATATTTCGATATTTCAATATTTCAATATATCGATACTTCAATATATCGATATTTCGATATTTCAATATTTCAATATATCGATATATCGCGATATCGATATATCGATATATATCGATATATAAATGATATCGATAGTCGATATCAAAATCCAGGTTCGCTCCATCCCTAGTTCATTCACCATAGCGTGGACACACTCAAACAGATGATAACTTTACTGAAACTTGACCAAATATCAAATGCAAAACTGTTCAAGACTGAGATATTTGCTTCAATAGACACAAGGGCGAATTTTCTATAAAACCTATGATTATTGATAAGTTTTTTATTAGAACAATCCAATTTGATTTGGTTCAATGGATTTTTTGTGGTTTCATAAGAGCTTATGTATGTTAAAAACTGTCAGAGTAATGAATATGACGTCCCTTAACGTAATTAATGTTTATGAACACAATGTTTACACAATTTTTAAGTAAAATAATGAGCAAAGCGCTGCAAATTCTTCTAAAAATGCATTTCATTACGTGGAAAGCAAAATCCAGGTACTTTATTTTTTATGTAATATCACAATATTATCACAATTTATATATTTTTGTAATAAAGATGTTAAAAATTTTCAACAAAAATAGTAAGTTTTTGGTATTTCGAAAGCTCGTTTTTCTCTCCATCTCAAAACGGCCTGATGCTCAGAAAACGACTTTCACCTCACAGCGAAGAAAGCGGCCAAAAGAAAATCCCCCACCTGATATTGGATTCCCTCCCCCCTCGCACAGATAGATAACGTCTTCTGATTGGCTAATGGAGCCATCAGGAGCTGTTGACATTGGAGCTTACATCTTCAAGACGTCGAGAGGTCTCATGATATCGCGAATAGAGGGGGTGGAGGGGGAAGATTTACTCTTATTACTCGACTAAATGAGATGTTGACCTTGATACTTATCTGACAGCAGCGTCGCTCAGCGAATGCGTTCAGAAACTTAACTAATAAGACGTTCTAGTGATGGACGATAATTCTTACGTCATTTGTCGGGAATTTCGGGATTAAGTGAAGGGGGATTTAATTGACGTAAACGAGCTTCATTTCTTTGTATGTTGCAGATTGCAAGAGGAGGAGGGGGAGGAGGAGGAGGAGGAGGAGGAGGAGGGGGAGGAGGAGGAGGAGGAGGAGGAGGAGGAGGAGGAGGAGGAGGAGGAGCAGAAGAAGAAGAAGAAGAAGAAGAAGAAGAAGAAGAAGAAGAAGAAGAAGAAGAAGAAGAAGAAGAAGAAGAAGAAGAAGAAGAAGAACGTTTCCTTTACATAATAGAACTATAAGAAAAGTAGTTAAGAGGGCTTGGTAGTGAGCGTGGCCTTGACGATTTTTTTAATCGATTTTTATCAATATCTTTTTCCAGTGTAACTGTTTACAAAATAGGGCTATGGACGTGAATTCAGAACAGTTCAATGAAAATAATTTCATAGTTTGGAATAAGCTATTAGTTTTATTTTGTTTTTTTTATTTTTAGAACCCGAAAATGTAGTAATTTTCGGGTTCTAAACACCTGTAGGACAAAGTATATCTAATAAACCATTACAAGCTATGGAATTATTTTCATTGAACTGTTCTGAATTCACGTCCATAGCCCTATTTTGTTAACAATTACACTGGAAAAAGATATTGATAAAAATCGATTAAAAAAATCTTCAAGGTCAAACTCACTACCCAGCGGTCTTAAGATTGTTATTAAGGCTACTCGATACCACGTGACTAGTTTGTTGCCTACCTCATAAAATTAAGCCAACGGGAGGCGCCATTTTATTTTTGAGTAACAAGGAGGCTTACCTCTCAGTAGGATATTGCCATTCGGTTTGTTCACTGAATTGTTCACAAAACATCGCTCTCAATGTATTATATGACACTTTAATAATGCAAATGCTGCACTGAATTGTTCACAAAACATCGCTCTCAATGTATTATATGACACTTTAATAATGCAAATGCTGCACTGAATTGTTCACAAAACATCGCTCTCAATGTATTATATGACACTTTAATAATGCAAATGCTGCACTGAATTGTTCACAAAACATCGCTCTCAATGTATTATATGACACTTTAATAATGCAAATGCTGCACTGAATTGTTCACAAAACATCGCTCTCAATGTATTATATGACACTTTAATAATGCAAATGCTGCACTGAATTGTTCACAAAACATCGCTCTCAATGTATTATATGACACTTTAATAATGCAAATGCTGCACTGAATTGTTCACAAAACATCGCTCTCAATGTATTATATGACACTTTAATAATGCAAATGCTGCACTGAATTGTTCACAAAACATCGCTCTCAATGTATTATATGACACTTTAATAATGCAAATGCTGCACTGAATTGTTCACAAAACATCGCTCTCAATGTATTATATGACACTTTAATAATGCAAATGCTGCACTGAATTGTTCACAAAACATCGCTCTCAATGCATTATATGACACTTTAATAATGCAAATGCTGCACTGAATTGTTCACAAAACATCGCTCTCAATGCATTATATGACACTTTAATAATGCAAATGCTGCACTGAATTGTTCACAAAACATCGCTCTCAATGTATTATATGACACTTTAATAATGCAAATGCTGCACTGAATTGTTCACAAAACATCGCTCTCAATGTATTATATGACACTTTAATAATGCAAATGCTGCACTGAATTGTTCACAAAACATCGCTCTCAATGCATTATATGACACTTTAATAATGCAAATGCTGCACTGAATTGTTCACAAAACATCGCTCTCAATGTATTATATGACACTTTAATAATGCAAATGCTGCACTGAATTGTTCACAAAACATCGCTCTCAATGTATTATATGACACTTTAATAATGCAAATGCTGCACTGAATTGTTCACAAAACATCGCTCTCAATGTATTATATGACACTTTAATAATGCAAATGCTGCACTGAATTGTTCACAAAACATCGCTCTCAATGTATTATATGACACTTTAATAATGCAAATGCTGCACTGAATTGTTCACAAAACATCGCTCTCAATGTATTATATGACACTTTAATAATGCAAATGCTGCACTGAATTGTTCACAAAACATCGCTCTCAATGTATTATATGACACTTTAATAATGCAAATGCTGCACTGAATTGTTCACAAAACATCGCTCTCAATGTATTATATGACACTTTAATAATGCAAATGCTGCACTGAATTGTTCACAAAACATCGCTCTCAATGTATTATATGACACTTTAATAATGCAAATGCTGCACTGAATTGTTCACAAAACATCGCTCTCAATGTATTATATGACACTTTAATAATGCAAATGCTGCACTGAATTGTTCACAAAACATCGCTCTCAATGTATTATATGACACTTTAATAATGCAAATGCTGCACTGAATTGTTCACAAAACATCGCTTTCAATGTATTATATGACACTTTAATAATGCAAATGCTGCACTGAATTGTTCACAAAACATCGCTCTCAATGTATTATATGACACTTTAATAATGCAAATGCTGCACTGAATTGTTCACAAAACATCGCTCTCAATGTATTATATGACACTTTAATAATGCAAATGCTGCACTGAATTGTTCACAAAACATCGCTCTCAATGTATTATATGACACTTTAATAATGCAAATGCTGCACTGAATTGTTCACAAAACATCGCTCTCAATGTATTATATGACACTTTAATAATGCAAATGCTGCACTGAATTGTTCACAAAACATCGCTCTCAATGTATTATATGACACTTTAATAATGCAAATGCTGCACTGAATTGTTCACAAAACATCGCTCTCAATGTATTATATGACACTTTAATAATGCAAATGCTGCACTGAATTGTTCACAAAACATCGCTCTCAATGTATTATATGACACTTTAATAATGCAAATGCTGCACTGAATTGTTCACAAAACATCGCTCTCAATGTATTATATGACACTTTAATAATGCAAATGCTGCACTGAATTGTTCACAAAACATCGCTCTCAATGTATTATATGACACTTTAATAATGCAAATGCTGCACTGAATTGTTCACAAAACATCGCTCTCAATGTATTATATGACACTTTAATAATGCAAATGCTGCACTGAATTGTTCACAAAACATCGCTCTCAATGTATTATATGACACTTTAATAATGCAAATGCTGCACTGAATTGTTCACAAAACATCGCTCTCAATGTATTATATGACTCTTTAATAATGCAAATGCTGCACTGAATTGTAAAGTTGCTGCGATACATTCAATAATGGCTGAAAATGTGTATTTGGTCGTTGTTTCTCCACATTTAGCAGCAACTTTTCACTTCAGTGACGCATTTTCATTATTAAAGTGTCATATAAAACTGAGAGCGATCTTCTGTGCAACCGGATTATTGCAGTTAACAAGACACAAAAGATATTTTACTGAAAGATAACCCTCATTTCATCAGGAAATTTAAATGGCGCTTCCCGTCGCCTTCAGATCATGACGTAGGCAACAAACTAGTCAAGTGTTATGAAATAGCCTTAAGGTGCCGCTAGCCCGAGCGATTTTCCTGCTTTTTATAGACACTTTTTTTTTATACAATTTGAGAAGAAATGGGTTGACAAAATGATTTGTAATTTTAAACATGATTAGATAAAAGACAAACTTAGAGTTATCCCTTGGTACATTTTTAGTTTTTTGCTTCGTAAATTAGTAATAATTCATTTTTGGTGAAAATTTTTATATTTTCTTGTCTCAACTGGTGCCGTATGAAATTTAATTTAAAAAATGTGCCAAGTGATAACCCCAAGTTTTTCTTTAATCTAATCATGATTAAATTTTGAGATCAATTGCGGTTCACGGGTTTCGCCTCCAATCGTATCGGAAATGTCATTGTTTTGTGAGGTTTTGTTGAATAACAATGCAAGAAGCAAAAATGAAAAGGTTCTACTGATATACAATCAGACTGATCTTGTGAACATCCTATCAAAGTTACACCCACTTATGAAAAAAAAAAATCTTTCTCAATTTTCTAAAACGGCCGAGCGCTTGCACCACCTTAACAAAACTGTAAAATGAATTCAGATGGACTAAACTGAACTAGTAACAGGTATGAAGTAACTGTTGGTATTCGGATTCCTATGCGGGTTGTTCGTGAAGCATCCCGCGTTGCCTGGAGCTACGGGATGATTTGTCTGTGCAGCTCTGACGTCAGAACACACCTGAGCCCCCGGCCTACTGGGTCCACTCAGTGCAAGTATCAAGGAGGCGCAGAGAGCCGTCAAAATGGTTCTCTTAGGCCGGGTAGGACCAACTCTGGATTAAGTTAACTCTCGAGGGTTCACCAATGAAACAAGTTGGCGCGAATTCCATGGCCAATAAGATTCACTAATTTCCACTAATCATCGAGAGTTAACTTAATCCAGAGTTGGTCCTACCCGGCCTTATGACACCATCTCTGTGGTTTGTTTTATTTGTTAGTTTGAGTGATCTTCGCCCAGGTCGAGCAGGCGCGTAGGAAGGGGGGAGGGGGAAGGGGGATTATACCCCCCCCCCCCCATTCACTATACAAAATTAAGTTTAGTGTCCAAGAATCACTTAAAAATTGTTTAAATTTAAAAAAAAAACCCTGCCGGGCAAAAATAGGGAGTTATTTGTTGTAATTTGTGCATCCCACAATCGATTTTAAATTGATTAAAATGAAATGGTTTTTTGCTTCAGTTTATGCATTTTAAAGCTCCAGAATCACTTTTTACAGGGTTAAATTCTGGGGGGGGGGCTTCACCCCCAGACCCCCCTTCCGGGTACCGCAATCTCCCCCCATGATAAAAGTTGTTCCTACGCGCCTTCAACCAATTGATTTGAAATTGTGCACACACACTAATGTTATAATAGCGGTCTAGTGTATAGTATTTTGACAGGATCATGTGTTTTTTCGAAAATTAATACGGAAACCGTTTGAGCTATAAACTTAAAATTTTGCATGGTTGTCGGAACCATTTGAGGTGTTTTTGTCAATTTTCATACTGTAACTGTCGTTTTGTTCAAAGGTTATTTATATTTTACCGACATTTTATGCGTATTTGGACATATTTGTAAATTTTATGGAAAGAAATGTTATATATTTTATCACTGCTTCTCTGACGCATTTCGTTTCGGTTCTTCCCAAGGTCTGTACAGCAGAAACTTGTAAACTCATATCATTTCGCATGCAATACGAAGACTCGCTTATCAACGCGTTACACAGAGCGTTTTCCCTCTACTCTCGATAGCAGACAGAAGGGGAATTAAAGGGGGTCGTTCCTCATATATTAATTCGCTTTAGCAGCATTAAAGCTGTCCAACCTCCACTTTTAGGTGTTGTATCAACCTGAATGGGCGAGCTTTTTGCTTCCAATTCGACCCTTTATAACCCTTAAGGGTTCCAGCGTTTTTCATAGGAATGTGAATTAGCAGTCTAATTCATACCAATGAGACTGGAACAAAACTAACACACATTGCACACCCCTTACACTATGGTAAAACTAGGAAAACGCACTTGTTACAAAATAAATAATTACGGTTTTTGATGGTCGGATTTCGGAAATAAACAGCTTGATGACGATGGTAACAAGACATTTATTTAAAGGCAATATTGAAGGATACAAAAAGATACTAGATTAAATGGATGTACAGAGATCCAAATAATAATGATGGTGCGAAACTGAAAGTGAAACAACCCGAATGCGTCTGCCTCGGTTGGCTTCTGCATGTTGAATGCTTGACATGGGTTGTTCTTTTCCATTTCCTGCAGGGGATGGCAAGAGGTATCATGGGTACAGGAAATTTAAAGAGGCGGGAACATTTCAAAGGGTCAGGAATACAAAAATCTCTAACATACTGTTCATTAGCCAACATTCATATTGAATGGCATTTTGTTGCTGCTCTAACATTCATTTTTACGACTTTTCACTAAGTACTACTAAACTCAGATCCAGTTTTATTCAAAATTAAAATCTACCATTACGAACGCACCTATAGGATAGTTTCAACACCCTGATTGCTATGGTAACAGACCTCTATCTTGTTTATTTTGGTGGGGGACAGGCAATTTATCAATAGTTTTCGTATTTAAGAGGACTGCGTAAGCGAACGGGAAAAGCAAGGTACGTCAAAGCGATTTTTTGACATTTGTTTTCACGCTAACAAAATTTAAAAAGTTCAGATAGTAACGGCCCATAACAGCCTAATAGACTAAATAATGTAACACACTGGAGTACACTATGACTTCTGTTACGACCTCAAAGTGTTAAATACGATATTAATATTGTTGGTAACATAATCGTATTTAACACTTTGAAGTCGTACCAAGTGTCATAAAGTACTCCAGTCTGTGGGAATATTTAGTCTATTACGCTGTAATGGGTAGTTATTATCTGATTTTTTGAGCAAGCGAAGCGACCGTCTTCTTTTGGCTCTTTTGGCACGGACCTCTGTTTTTTTGTATTTTTTTTGTTTTTGTTTTTGTCTGTTAACTGGAGCAATAAAAGTCGCACCGTTTCACCGATCGATCTGAAAATTTGCACACATGTAGAGACAACCTTTTCTGTTTGCAGACTCAAATTTTTTTTAATATCCATTCATTGGTTAAAATTTAAATAAACATCTCCTGATAGGTTGAAAAATGAAAATGGTCTTCAATAAATGTGATCAAACTCATATTTTGCATGGCCATTAAGACCAACATTGTCTCTTATTTTACAAATTTGCATTCCAATCAGCTAAGAACGTATGCACTTATTGACATATTTAATAACTGTCAGAACTGAAATCGAAATTAATGTTTTCCAGTGCCAATAGGCCATTTAAGAAAGTCAAAGCGCATGCGATAAAGCCTGGCAGGTCCACAGCCGTCTAGTGTGTAGTGACTAGTTCTGTTTAGTGTCTGTCATATTTACGTGTTGTTTTCGAGAAGGCTGTGGGTGGGATGACGTCACGCCAGTCCTTTGAAGTGCGCACTGCGCATGCGTTAAGCCTGATAACATTAGTACCACTCCTCACCAACAGATGTATCTTTACTTTCTTAAATGGCCTATTGAATTGATTTTGATTTGCTATATGTACCAGGGTGCTTAGATGCTATTTTCAAGTTTCGATGAAAAGCATAATATTATGTGCTTATGTTGGTTGAGTTGATCATATTTCAATTCAATATGGATGTATGTTTCCTGTAAGTTGTGTACGCATTTCCGGTTCGAGAATTTGCACACGTACCCGTGCTCGCTCATCAACGCGGTACACTGAGCGTTTTCCTAGTTAAAATTTTATCAGCGTGAAAAGAAATTTCAAAAAATCGCTTTGACGTACCTTGCTTTTCTCGTTCGCTTACGCAGGCCTCTTAAATACAGTTGTGAAAGGAAGATATTAAAAATAAGACCGAAATGGTATCAAATAAAATAATGAAATTAAAACAAAAAAGATATTGATTACTGTTTTACTGAAAGCATCTGTCCCCCAGTTAGATTTTGGTCAGCCGTGACGTCAGATAAGATCGCCATACACATCCCTGGACACATAAACCGCTTGCTCAGCATCTCAGTTCGAACTCACGACCCTCTGGGACCCGCCCGCATGTGATCGCATGGACCTGGCACTCTTCCAACCCCCCCCCCCCCCCCCACACACACACGGTGCCAAATGATGGCGTCATCACACTTGAGTTGTTCTTCTAGCAAGGCAACCTGTTGGCTCGCACAGAAGTCTGGCAACGCTGTCTTGAGATAATGTTTTCATTGCGCTGTCAAAACAACTTGAAGAAGGTTGACACTACTGTGAATGTACAGGGTAAGAATCATATGTCACATACAATTTGAAGACAAATGTGTGTGAAAAGTAATCTTCCATTTTTTGTTTTGAAATACCATGCTCCATTTAAGAAAATGTATTAGGGCCGGTCTTTCAATACTCTGCTTAAGTCTCAATTAGTTGTTAACAGTTAGTAAGTACAAAACTCTGTCATTCAATTGGTTTTTGCCATGACAATACAGTCCTAATCAACCGCTTAAAAGTTAGCAGAGTATTTAAAGACCGGCCCCTAATGTACTTCAAATTTAAACAATAATCTGAAAGTTCTTACAATCTGGGAACTACAATAATACTTAATGTACCTACTTACGTCAAAAGAATAATATTAGATATTGATTCTAACCATTTATCTATTAAATATAGCAAGATAAATTCAAACATTTTCTAGTTAAAATCTGTTTTCACTAATTTTATTTTCCAATTTTTGTGATTCCAAAGTATTTTTACATAACTGTCCCGTTCCTGTGTTTTTAATTTGTTACTAAAAGGTATTATTGTTTCCCTTTTTCTTCAAATGCGTCTTTTGAAAACTTAAAATTTGATACCAAAGACAGAAATTCACTGCAGTGCATTCTAATGATAAAATCAATAAATATTACATGTTTCATCAATGACAGAGAAAAACATTTGAATTTTAAAGCCATGAATCTTGAATCTCTGTAGCACTTAAACATCACAAAAAGAAGACGAGTCACAAAACACAAACACAGAACACACTGCTGGCAAGCGACTTCAAATGGCATTTCAATGTTAATCGGAGTATTCTATAAAATCCCGCAGTATTCCTAAGTCCTTTTTATTACTCAGAAGAAAACAAAAATAAAATCCCACAACTGCCACCAATTGTACTTTCAAGAAACCCAATTTCATGATTTTTCAATAAATTTACAAAAAGTTTTTAATCGGCTCATATCTTTCATACGCCAAATGTTTCTTAACTCTCTGGACTTTGTTGATATAACATGGAAAGCTTACAAGCTAGTTCCAAAAGACATGTGAAAAGTTCTGTCTCTGTTTCCGTTAACGACAGTTCAAGCAGCAGCCAAAGTCTATTAACCCACTTGGGGAACAGTATCGAGTCATTTCGACCCTAAACTAGCAATAGAAGAGGGCTGTGGTCACTACATAGAGCACTTTAGAGCTTAGCTGACCGTTACATAACGGCTAACTCACTGTTAGTTAATCCCTCGTTTAATTATGTTACGTGAAATATTACTGCTGTTATAAGACCTAGTTGTAAGTTAATACCATCGTACCAGGCCAATAGCACAGTAGGTTATGAGTTAAATTGGTATTTGAATCAATGGATTTGTACTATGAAGGTAATTAAGTAATAAAGTTTGTAGCAGCCATATTGGAATGGAAATTTCGCAAGTTTGAATTTTACTTATGCTATTTGTGGAAGCAGCCAAGTCGTAAAAAATTAACGAAATCTCCAAAGGTCATCAATGGACAGTAGTGATATCAAAAATCATACTAACGTAATCTATGCGTTCAAAATCTGGGGTCGATTTTAAACGGGATTCTGTGATCGGTTCAAATTAAAAAAAAAACATCCTTCGATTGATAGGTCCGATCAATTTGAAATTATGCAAAGTCATTGCAACCAACATTGTCCCCAATCTAACGAAGTTTCAGTCAAATCCTCCTATTGGTTAAAATGTAAAAACATCTATCTTGAGTTTTTAATATTTAAACTATAGAACCGATCAACTTAAAACTTTGCATAGTCATTGGGACCAACATATTTATTTTGCCAATTTTCAGACTAATCTGTTGTTATTTTCAAAAGTTATTGTCGTTTTAAAGACATTTGTTCTATAATCTTGAAATATTTGAAAATGCATGCCAATTGGAAGTATTATATCAGTGCCATCATGATGCTGCAGGTCCAAGGCCTGCAGAGCAGAGACTTTCAAACGCATATCAAATCGCATAAAAAGCGAAAGCTCGCTTATCAACGCGGTACACAGTCACCTCCCTCATTGAGCGAGCGAAGCGAGCGACTCCTTTTGACTCTTTTGACACGGACCTCTATTTTTTTTTTTTTTTTTCCTTTGGCTGCTATCTGGAGCAATAGAAGTCGCACCGTTTCACCGAAAGATCTGAAATTTTGCACACATGTAGAGACAACCTTTTCTGTTTGCTGACCCATTTTTTGGGGAAATCCATTGATTGGTTAAAATTTGAATAAACATCTCCTGATAGGCTGAAAAATGAAAATGGTCTTCGATAAATCTTATCAAACTCATATTTTGCATGATCATTAGGACCAACAAAGTGTCTTATTTTACAAATTTTCAGCCCTATCAGTTAAGAACATATGCACTTATTGACATTTTTAATAGCTGTCAGAGATGAAGTATCGAAATCCGTGATCGAAATAACTGTTTTTCCACTGCCACATGGATCTAGTGGAGCGGTCGCTCCACCCAGCCAAGTCGTACTATACACTCACACTCACTCCACAAACCGTAAATGCCGGGAGCAGACCAAACACTTTTACTGTAAGCAACAACATGGCATTTTCGGCCTACTGGATCTTAAAAATGGAAAATATCACATTGTTGCGAAATATCTTAATTTCGAGCTGTGGCCCACCCAACCCCATATATCAAATTTGGGAACAACAGGTTATTACATTTGTGAGCTAGAGGGCCATGAAAACAGTGAAATTGCACCCCTTTTAAAACCTATCTCCATCTGATGATGATGATGATGATGATATAGTACAGGAGCAAATGTAATTCCGCTCGATTGGAGTGCCGAAATTGATTTTTTCATAATTATCGATTATTTACATCATTCTTAATATTACCTGACGTGCCTTCAATTTTTTTGGTGGCCATCTTGGAAAATATGGCGGACAACGTAAATTTTACAAATTATTTAATTGTTGGTAGAGGAAAGGTTAAAAAATTATGAAATAATTCACTAAATCTAAATCAAATGTGGAGACTTGAAAAAAAAATACGCCGTGAACGACATTTTATTTTTTCATTGTTGGAATTGACCAATCACGTTTCTGTGTTTTTTTGCTCTCAATTTATTACGAAACGCGTGGACTTACACTAAAATATGTGGAATTAAAAATTGTAGGCAATTTCATTGTGAACAATATGCATTTTACAAAATTTTACTGCGACCAACAGTTTTCAGTTTAGAGCAATTATTGTGCGACCTTCCGAGTTAAGTCATCACCTCAGTAGATGCCATGGCCCCATACACGGTCAATAGTCCAGAGTCTAAGCTGCAAAAAGGGGCCTAACCCGCACCTCTGTAACGTATGAAAAGTTCTCCGAAATTAGATTAGGGTGGGTGGGCCAAAATGCCAAATTTGTCAAAAAGTCATTGTTGTCATTATCAAATAATCAAATCATATCAACCTAGTCGAGTAGCATATCAAATGAAAGCTTATCTTTAGAACAATTATTAAAAATATATATCACCATTGTATAGTTGATACATAGGTCAAAAGGGGTCAAAAAGTAGTCAAAATCACATTTTTTAAGTATTCCAGGAAAATGCGGTATCTTCGTCCCTAACAGTGGCGAAGCGTACCTCCAAAAATTGGGGAGACACAAGACAACAAAAAAATAGAAAATAGCGTATTTTGGCTTACCTTAATTTTTTGTATATTAACTCAATTCGACGCACTTACGAGTTACGACTTATTTTACCATCTCTCTGGCTAATATCGAGATGAGGCGTAAGCCGCTTTGATCTAATTGAACACTTTTATTCGTATGAATGAGCTGCAAAACTGTTTGTTAATAAATAAATAATCGATAACGTCATTGTCAACGTCAGTTTCCATTTTAGTGATAAATAAATTATTAAATAATACACCGTACACAAACACAATACAAACGATTAACGAACTAAAATATCTGGAGGAAATAATACGTCTAATCAATGCAATTTCAATGCGTGAACTGACTTGTTTTCAAGTCTGACTCATTTTTCTAGATATTTTTAGTTTTACTGCTGACTAAGTGCGTTTATGCGAATGTTGTGTGTGTTGCACAACGGCGTAGGCGAGGCGGCTGGCATGGCACTGTGGTGTGTACATTCCAGTCAATCTGTTCTTGTTGCTGTCAAGGGACATTATAATAACCAAGGAGACACGTCTACCTCGGAGCCTATTTTGCAAGACTGTTATCGCATAGAATGTCCATACGCGGATAGGCGGGCGGATGTAAGTGGGAGTGGGAGTGAGAGAAAACATATGAATGCGTGAACAACGAGTGGAAGAAGGATGCAGATACTTCTGCGTTCGCCTGCGAGGACACAAGTAGCTTATGTCTCCCGGGTTATAAGATAGGAGATGCGCGCGCAGCGGCAACACTCGCTCGCTCGTAAAGACACCAAATTGAGCATGGTTCTCAACTGACAATCAATGTGTTTCATTACAACACCAATTAATACATCGAATAAAAGTACGATACATAAAAATAAAATACAATTACAGTAAATTTTAAGGTATGAAAGATATGAACAGCACTGTCCGCTTTTTCCAGGGGAGACACTGTCTCCCCTGTCTCCCCTGACGCTTCGCCCCTGGTCCCTAATAAAGATCATAACAAATTTTTTTATATTAATCGATCCGATATGAATCTGATTATAACATATTAAAAGTTATCCAAAATTTTTCTTTGAACATGAATGGGCTAATGAATCTGTCATATAGTTTATAAGGGCAATTTTTATTTTGAGTGCAAAATCTAAGATTATACCAATTTCCTAGCCACTAGGTACTTATAACTAAAGGTTTTTTGGTGTGAAACGATACAGAACAATGCTGTCTAAAACATATCAAAAGTTCTCCAACTTTTGATTAGGGTGGTTGGGCCAAATTTCAAAATTTTGATTAAACTCATTGTTGTCATTTTCAAATTATCAAATTATATCAACCTAGTCGAGTAGCATATCAAATGAGAGCTTATGATTAGTACAACAAATTAAAATAAATATGACCATTTAAAAGGTCATACAAAGGTCATGAGAGGCCAAAACATGGTAAAATTTCCCATTTTTAAGCGTCCAAGAACAAGTGACATTATGTCATCGTTAATAAAAGCAATATTTTTTATGTTTTACATTGATTTCTTATTATGATAATGATGTCCTTTGATTTGTGTTTTATATTACCAATTTGTGTAACTTTATTGTTATTGTAATAAACCATACGAAATAATAATAATAATAAAAGTATATAATATACTATTTGACACCAATTAACCCAAAATTAAATAGTTTATAACATATAATTAATTCGCCAAAATTCTAAATCCGTCGATTAGCCAATTATTTTTTATTCAATTTCAAAATTGTGACATTTGTAGTGAAGAAAAATCTAGCGAATAGTATAAAATGACGGATAATCGTCATTTTATGTATCAACTTGACAATGGTGATATATATTTTTAATAATTGTTCTAAAGATAAGCTTCATTTGATATGCTGCTCGACTAGGTTGATATGATTTGATTATTGGATAATGACAACAATAAATGACTATAAATGTCTATTAAACACTATAAATGTCACAATTTTGAAATTGAATAAAAATTTAATTGGCACATCCACGGATATAGAATTGTGGCGAATTTTTTATAAGTTATAAACTATTTAATTTTGGGTTAATTGGTGTCAAATAGTATATTATTTACTTTTATTAACGATGACATAATGTCAATTGTCCTTGGACGCTTAAAAATGGGAAATTTTACCATGTTTTGGCCTCTCATGACCTTTGTACGACCTTTTTAATGGTCACATTTATTTTAATTTGTTGTACTAATCATAAGCTTTCATTTGATATGCTACTCGACTAGGTTGATATAATTTGATAATTTGAAAATGACAACAATGAGTTTTATCAAAATTTTGAAATTTGGCCCAACCACCCTAATCAAAATTTGGAGAACTTTTGATATGTTTTAGACAGCATTGTTCCGTATCGTTTCACACCAAAAAACCTTTAGTTATAAGTACCTAGTGGCTAGGAAATTGGTATAATCTTAGATTTTGCACTCAAAATAAAAATTGCCATTATAAACTATATGACAGATTCATTAGCCCATTCATGTTCAAAGAACAATTTTGGATAACTTTTAATATGTTATAATCAGATTCATATCGGATCGATTAATATAAAAAAATTTGTTATGATCTTTATTAGGGACGAAGATACCGCATTTTCCTGGAATACTTAAAAAATGTGATTTTGACTACTTTTTGACCCCTTTTGACCTCTGTATCAACTATACAATGGTGATATATATTTTTAATAATTGTTCTAAAGATAAGCTTTCATTTGATATGCTACTCGACTAGGTTGATATGATTTGATTATTTGATAATGACAACAATGACTTTTTGACAAATTTGGCATTTTGGCCCACCCACCCTAATCTAATTTCGGAGAACTTTTCATACGTTACAGAGGTGCGGGTTAGGCCCCTTTTTGCAGCTTAGACTCTGGACTATTGACCGTGTATGGGGCCATGGCATCTACTGAGGTGATGACTTAACTCGGAAGGTCGCACAATAATTGCTCTAAACTGAAAACTGTTGGTCGCAGTAAAATTTTGTAAAATGCATATTGTTCACAATGAAATTGCCTACAATTTTTAATTCCACATATTTTAGTGTAAGTCCACGCGTTTCGTAATAAATTGAGAGCAAAAAAACACAGAAACGTGATTGGTCAATTCCAACAATGAAAAAATAAAATGTCGTTCACGGCGTATTTTTTTTTCAAGTCTCCACATTTGATTTAGATTTAGTGAATTATTTCATAATTTTTCAACCTTTCCTCCACCAACAATTAAATAATTTGTAAAATTTACGTTTTCCGCCATATTTTCCAAGATGGCCACCAAAAAAATTGAAGGCACGTCAGGTAATATTAAGAATGATGTAAACAATCGATAATTATGAAAAAATCAATTTCGGCACTCCAATCGAGCGGAAAGCATTTTTTCTACACTTGAACCTGCACTAATATCAGGAAACGTCGCTGTCACCGCCACAGCCTAAACGGCTGAACCGGTCGATCTGAATTTTTTACCACATGTGCACTTTTGGCGTCTGAGGTGCCTTTTTATAAAACCAACCGGTAGTCGCCATTTTGAAACCAGAAGTGACGTCATATCTCAAAAACGGCTTGACCGATCGGAATGAATCTAGCGCCAAATGATTCAGACGGTCATCTTTATGGAATACCAAAAGCTGAAGTAGAAATGTACTATTACCGAAACCGGAAATGACGTCATTAATATGAAAAATCATACTTTAATGACTTCTTACTACTATAACTACATATTCAGAAGGCTTATAATGATACATAACATTTATAGAAATAAATTCTAGGTGCAGTAATTTCAGTCGCCATTTTGAAAACCTTGAGTGATGCCATAACTCGAAAACGGCTGGACCGATGGGAACGATGCTTTCGCAATTCTTCATGGTATATCACTTTAAGCTTGTATTTAGCACCAAACACAATTTTTCGTAGTAACCAATTCAGAAATGGCGTATTTTTTTAAAGGAATTAGTCATTGTTGCTCCGATATGTGTTACAAGTTTGGTAAATAAACTAAAAAAATTAGTGATATCCCCATAAAAAACACTCCGTGTAAAAAACCCAGCCAAGTCTCTTCAACTATGAAACAATAGAAAAAAATCTAAAAATTCAGCACTGAAAAGTAGTGATATCAAAAAATGGGCCAAGTCAAAACTTAATTTTAAAAGCCAAAATATACTTGGCGCATCGTTTTTAAGGGCATTATAGGTATATTATATATATTTAGGTATATTTAGTTTTTGGCATATGCTTCTATATTATTTATATACACGATGCGCCAAGTATATTTTGGTTTTTAAAATTAAGTTTTGACTTGGCCCATTTTTTGATATCACTACTTTTCAGTGCTGAATTTTTAGATTTTTTTCTATTGTTTCATAGTTGAAGAGACTTGGCTGGGTTTTTTACACGGAGTGTTTTTTATGTCTGATTTGCTTTAGGAACTACAGTGTTAGTGTTATCAAATAACAGCGCTGTAAACGTATCCACGGGACCACTTACAACCCCCACCCAGGAGGCCGTGTCTGTGTCTACGCAACACAACTCACAGACACTATGTCTCCGGTTACCATGGCAACGTTGAACATGAGAAGCGCTTAGGCAGGCGTCGACTTGCACTTGGTTTATTAATTAACAGGCGTTGTAAGAGCGTTTCATCATTTATCAAGGAGGCTATCTGTAACAGATGTTTGTTTTGTAGAGACATAACCGGCAATCTTCATGTTCAGGCGTAGTGACAACTAAATGCTAACGTTTTCACATGGATGGGGTCAGTTTAGCAAAGACTTTAGTTAAGACACTTCTGTTGGAACTAATCTACGCAGAAAAGTTCTGACAAAATAACTTTGAACATGATTTTACTTCCTTGCACCTAAATATTCTCAAATCAAGACCTGAAGTTGTAGGAAATCCTACCAGCAGCCAAGAACAGCAAACTGTACTCTAATAAAAGTGCACATATATGCATCACAAACCTGACACAATGTTGACGGCAAATCATGCGCTCTTTCTTCATCTTTCCAACGAAATGTTGATATAATAATTATATCCACTATTCATAGCTTGCACGAACTTCTTTTGTTTTATATCAGCAATGCTAAATTATTGAATTGTCCACCCATTACGTTGGCACGTTGACGGGTCAGATTTATAACTTTATTGAGGTAAACCGATGTATTTTTGTAATGTGAGTGATTTCTCCTCGTACTAAAGATTTCTCCGGAGCCTATACAATTTCCCAGGTACTCATTAACTATAAAATATCGTCAAAAAAGCAGAGAATCACAGCCATTCTGCGTGCCATTAAGATGGCGACGGCAACAATGAGATGACGTCACGTGCAACCTATGAATTATGAATGTAATATCAGTTTTCATATGCGCAGGGCCAGTTGTTTATGGTTTCTACGATAAACGCGAAATGTTTAGAAACATGAATTTTCTGACATATCTTTACGTTTCATACACTCCTGATTCCAAATATATGTATCCTTTTCTCGCGAATTTTCGCAAAATTTGTGTTTTGACGCGATATTGACGAATTCTCGCGATTTCACGCGATTTTGTCCCAAACCTATTTGTTTTGCAACATTTCCTGATTCCGAGTATATATTTTACGAAAATTTCCTCGATCTGTGTCAAAAGTACCACGAAATAGAAGATTCACACTGTTTTCTTCGTAAGCTAGCAGTCAGTGCCAGCCAAAGAGTGTATGGGGGTGCCAGCTGATTGGCTGCTGAGCATGGAATGACGCATCTACATGACCTTGAACAGGGGTGCGCATGCGCACGCGCCGAGTCTCGCTAGTGAGAGGGTGGTTGGTAGTATTGCGGCTCGCTCGCGCGTCATATTTCACGCTTATTCTTATAAAAATCACTGTTTTTTCCATTTCACCACCAATCGCGAAAATTAACATAATTATCACCACCAATTCACTACTTTCAGAATGTTGAAAACGAATTTTGGCTTTTTTTATCACCACAAACAACTGGCTCTGCATATGCGTATTTATACACGATTTTTTTTATTAATAAATCACTGCAAAATCAATTTCTATTGACAGAAAATATTGATAAGCTACTATGCAGTGAATGTCTGTCATAATTCGTCTTAGATAATCAACAAAAACGATGTAAGGAGTGTTCTCAAAGATAACTATTTTTTTGATCGGATGTAGAGAATTACTGCTCATGCATCTTAACCGGCGTTGTTAGCGCGCTTCTTCATTTATCAAGGAGGCTATCTGTACAGATGTTTGTTTTGTAGAGACATAACCGGCAGTGTATCAAATCACGTCGTACAGTGTGACGTAATCAAAACAGAATGAGCTTGACACTTTTGTCCTGCAGTCTGTGTTCAATAACATCGTAATTGAATGGCAGGGAAAGAACGATATGAGTCACATTCGGATGAAACTGAGATAAACGAAGTTTTATGTTGAAATAACTTGTAATCTATCTTCCATACAAATCGATATTGCGATTGCGTTTTTCAAGACTTTGGGGCAATATTTTCTAAAAACCGAGGGTAGGTATATCTTCTGAAAGCCCATAAAAATTACTGCAAGATTACACCTAAAACTATTTTTTTTTCTAAAAATGAACTCATATCGTTCTTTCCCTGTACCCTAATTTAATACGCTAATCTTTATTATATTATGAAGGGTGCATGGAAAGAACGGTATGAGTCCTTTTTGAAAGTTATGCTGGGATTTCAGAATATTCCAGTCACAATTTGTCAGTCACAATTACAAATGATTGGATGAAGACAGAATTACTGGTTTATGAGCTTGTGATAAATATAGTCAAAAGCGTAGGAGTCTGAATATGTCAGAGAATATCTCAGAGGTTCTTGATGACAACTCCAATAACATTGATATAAAGTAATCAGATTTCTAAAGGAAACTAAACTTTATTACGAAATGTAAGTTAAAAAAATGATATTAAAAATTTACATTAAAATATAAATTAAGTAACTGATTTAAAATTTTGAAAAATAAATTGAAAAAATGGCGCTAATAACCAGATCGTAAAGCGCCAAAAAAAATACCTCAAGAATCTTTGAAATATACTTCCGGCCTTCTACTTCTGATATGTATATAACTGTTTCTTGGGGTGCCAGTTTCTTGACTCCAGGCTCACTTGTCTTGTTTCATGATGCCATCTTCATGTAATTGTAACGCCCTAGGATTGAATGCCCAATTAATCAAGAGCTCGCCTGCTGCAAGTTCGTTTACAATGCTCAGCAGAGCTGTAGAACACACATTTTATAGCAGCAGAAACAGACGCCATGGCCATTAAATGCTGTACACTAATCATTTTCCCGTTTCACGACGCCTGTCAAAATGTGGACATTAAAAGTAGGTTATGACGCGAAGTAACAGAATATGAATTAATTCATGGTTTACCTTGGAGGTTTTTGGTTATATAAGAAGAAAAGTTTTATCATTTTTGGGTTGTTTAAACACGAATTTAATCCCGCCTTTTTCATGGATTTTTTTAATTTTTGTTATGTGAAGGCTACAGATGATATAGACACTTTATTTGGTCAAAGTTTAGCAAAAAAAATAAATCAAGATAAAATACTGGAAATTCTCACAATTTTCTTCAAAATACCTTTTAGCATGAACTAATTTGCTATTTGAAGGGTACAAGGGAATAACGCTATGAGTCCATCTTTTGAAAATAAGAGTTTAAGGTGTAATGCAACGATTTTTATAAGCTTTTAGAATATACCTACCCTCGGTTTTTAAGAAAATATTGCCACAAAGTCTTGAAATACGCTATTGAAATATCGATCTGTATGTGAGATAGATACAAGTTTCTACATAAAACCTCGTTTATCTCAGTTTCATCCGAATGTGACTTATAGCGTTCTTTCCCTGTACCCTTCATTTATTTTTAGTCAATGAAATTAGCCTGTATTTTAAGTTAAAAAGCTTTGTCCTTTGACCATGAGTATTTTGAACAGTCAATTGACCTAATGTTAAGAAACTTTTCGGCATTTGCTACTCGACTGAAAGAACTGTAGACTGTAGATATTTATTTTGAAGGTCAAATGTATGCTGTTTGAAAGAAACCCAGAAGTCCAAAGTCAAAAGCTCGTGCACGAGAATCGTACCCGGGCGCGTATTTCCAAAGTATACCCAGCCCCAGCGCACCGTTGACTGATTAGTGTGTCCTGTTCACGTGGTCCATGATTGAATGATCACCTCGGTTGCGAAACTGAAATTTATCTGTTAAAACATCTCAACCCACGCACTAGGAAAGTATATCTTCGAAATATATAATGAGAGAAAATCCTTTCATTGATGTCTGTCCATATGGATGACTTAGTGACAATTGACATTGAGACCTACAGGCTACAATCCTTTTGATATCGTAGTACTATCCTGTCGTATTACCTACTACTAGGAAAACGCTCAGTGTAACGCGTTGATAAGCGAGCACGGGTACGTGCAAATTCTCGAACCGGAAATGCGTACACAACGCACAGAAAACATATACATCCAT
Organism: Leuctra nigra; assembly: GCA_934045905.1. Lineage (NCBI taxonomy): Eukaryota > Metazoa > Arthropoda > Insecta > Plecoptera > Leuctridae > Leuctra > Leuctra nigra. The sequence goes on along the minus strand of OW203769.1, from coordinate 11,147,128 downwards.
ATGGAATTGATTATGATATCAACTTAAAAGTGTATGCTTTTCATCGAAACTTTAAAATAGCATCTAAGCACCTGGTTCATAAAGCAAATCAGAATCAATTTTCAATTGGCACTGGAAAACATTCATTTCGATACTTCATTACTGACAGATATTAAAAATGTAAATAACTTCATACGTTCTTAACTGATTGGGATGAAATTTTGTAAAATAAGAGACAATATTGGTCTTAATGATCATGCAAAATATGAGTTTGATCAGAATTATCGAAGACCGTTTTCATTTTTCAGCCTATCAGGAGATATTTATTTAAATTTTAACCAATGAATCTGAGTAACGCGTTGATGAGCGAGCACGGATACGCGCAACACCTCGAACCGAAATTCTGTCTATCGAAAATGTCATTAAAAGCCAATAATTCTAAAATTTCGCCACAGATTTGTATAGAAATCTCAAAACATTCCTAAAATATTGGTCCAAATAACCATGCAAAGCTTTAAGTTGATCAATTGAACCTTTATGATTGAACTGTTCCGTGTTAATTTTCAAAAATCACAGGATCTCCTTCAAAAAATATACCTGAGACCACTCATATGATATAAGTGTGTCTACACAATATCAGATCGACTGTTGAACGGTCATTATCAGTTTCATTTGCGTTTGAAAGTTTCTGCTCTAACTACCTTGCCTTGAACTGAAGAGTCGAAGTCGCCGTGAATTTGACAGCCAACACGCTAATAGTCCGTAAAATGTCAATAACGTTTGGATTTAAACACAGATTAGTATGAAAATTGTCAAAAATGCAGATAATGTTGGACCCAACCATCATGCGAAGTTATAAGTTGATCGTTCAATCGGTTATAGTTTAAATTTCTAAAAACACAGGAAAGATGGTTTTAAATTTTAACCAATGGGAGGATTTGGCTGAAACTTTGTTTGATTGGGTACAATGTTGGGGGTAATGACTTGTCAAAATTTCAATTTGATCAAAACAACCAATCGAAAGTTAATTTTTTTTAAATTTGAACCAATCAATGGATTTCAAAAAAATTAGGGTCTGCAACAATCAGAAATGTTACGTACATGTGTGCAAAATTTCAGCTCGATCGAAGAAAAACTCTGACCTGTATATCGTCAGTAACAGAAAAAAAAAAAACAAAAAACAAAAAAAACAGAGGTCCGTGCCAAAAGAGCCAAATGGAGACGCTCGCTTCGCTCGCTCAATTATCGTAGAAATCTTGGCGCTATCTTCTGAAGTTCAATGTAAGCTGCAAACTATAGATTGGTGCGAAGAATTGTTGACCTTGTGACCGAATTAAGAACTCTGATTCGATTTTATTGTGTCACTCATCTGCAATGTGCTAAGCATATTCACACAGCAATTGGCAAAATAGTAAATGTAGTCACTGAAAGTGTGGTGTGAACTGACACTGATATTTGTGATGTTAAAAAGTGTCCAACTTGTTAGTAAGTCTTCTATGGAAGCAACTATACTAGTGGGATATTGAGAGAGACAATACTCAGGACATTATAAACACTTAAAGATGAACATTTAATACGTATCTTCTTCGTTTCCTTCGCGGATAATTTAACTTATTTCTCTTTGACAGCGATGGGCTGAGTTGATATGACAGATAACTTCCAGTTCCGCAACCGAGGTGATCAACCATTGACCACGTGACCAAGACACACCAATCAGTCGAAGGTGCGCTGGGGCTGGGTATACTTTGGAAATACGCTACCCGGGCCTCCGGAGTACAATTCCAGAGTTTTAGTGCTTTAAACTTGTTCCCTCATACATATTGTAGGTTTGTGTTAGTTGGAAAAGAAACCGGGTCAGTGCAGCATTGTCAAGTAGAATTTGCATGAAGAAGCTGGCTCAGACGGCAACGATTTGCATTCTCATTCGGAATGCATTTCTTACATGCAGAACACGTCTTTTATGTAAACACTTTGGCAGTTCCTCTTAGTTGAGAGGCAAATGATGGGCTGGTTCCTAATTAATCCAGTACACAACCACGATACACTTTCTTCAGGGAAGGCCAAGAATATTTGATAGGATGGGCAGCAAGTGGCGGACACTTATTTTCGGGGGCACTAACGACATATTAGTCTGAAAATTGGCAAAAATACTATAAATGTTTGTCCCAATGACCCGTTTAAATTTTAAAAAATCACATGATAATTTAATTTTACCCATGCAACGGATTTTCATGAAACTGTGAAAAATTTCGATTTCAACGTCGAATGGTGTGAGCTACCTACATGCCATTTTAATTTTTCAACAAATGTATCCAACATGATTTTTCATCCTGTTAATAAACGATCCCAGAGATCTCTCATATAAAATTAGTGTGTGGACAGAATGTATACCCAATATAAAACTAATTTATGATGTACAATCATACAATTTGGGGAAAAAAAAATGTGTTTGGAATAAATCCTATGCGATCATATTTAGTTTGTTCGCTTTGTGTCGTGCAAGAGACATTTTATGCCGGCGAGCACCTACCCGCCCGTGCCATCCCTGACTAGGCTTTCTTCAAATTATAATCTTGTAATCTTTTTCATAATCATTCACAGACGAAAAACAAGCTTTTAAGTCATCTATAAACACGAAAAATGTCAACCCGAATTATCCTAAGTAAATATGACTTCTCCAAGGAAGTTTTCACGATCAAATAATTAAATCGGCGAATTAAACAGTTTCATAAAACATATTTAACGTCACGGTTTTCCGATATAAAATTCCATCTGATCTGTCATGAAACGAAAGTAAGTTTTATGACGTCTGCACGGCCCCGTTGAATTATGTTTCACTTTGTTCTGAACGAGTTCAGGTGGCTTTGCTCACGCCACTTCACTGCCAGTTGGAGCAGAAACTTTCTCATTTCTTCGTTCATTTGTTGCGTGCGCTGCGGGAATTCAATAAAACTATCGCGTTTGGGACATCGACATGTGCATGACTTTTTGTGAAACTTCATCATAATAAGTGAATTCGCTTCTTGCACTCAAATAATTAAATACATTACTGTTCTTCACACGATATAAAATTTAACAAAATTAGATTCCTTGACTTAAATTATTCTGTACAAAGTCTCATTCAACAAGGATAATTTTCATAATTTCATGAGAGTAAATTAAAATAACTGAAGGCATGTTTTACAATAATCTGTTAAATTATTGATACTTAGTGGTCATTCTAGGTGTGATTATAGTCCAATCAACTGCATTAATTTAGCAGATCAAAAATTCCATCCTACATCACCAAGTAAATTTCCATCCTACATCTGTAACCATATTAAATTCCCTCCTACATCTGTCACTATGTTAAATCCCATCCTACATCTGTCACCATGTAAAATTCCATCCTATATCTGTCCCCATGTAAAATTTTATCCTACATCCGTCACCATGTAAAATTCTATCCTACATCTGTCACCATGTAAAATCCCATCCTACATCTGTCACCATGTAAAATTCCATCCTACATCTGTCACCATGTAAAAACCCATCCTACATCTGTCACCATGTAAAATTCCATCCTACATCTGTCACCATGTAAAATTCCATCCTACATCCGTCACCATGTAAAATTCTATCCTACATCTGTCACCATGTAAAATCCCATCCTACATCTGTCACCATGTAAAATCCCATCCTACATCTGTCACCATGTAAAATCCCATCCTACATCTGTCACCATGTAAAATTCCATCCTACATCTGTCACCATGTAAAATCCCATCCTACATCTGTCACCATGTAAAATTCCATCCTACATCTGTCACCATGTTAAATCCCATCCTACATCTGTCACCATGTAAAATTTCATCCTATATCTGTCACCATGTAAAATCCTACATCCGTCACCATGTAAAATTCTATCCTACACTGTAACCATTTTAAATCCCATCCTACAGTTGTGCTGTCACCATGTTAAAATCCATCTTACATCTGTCACCATGTAAAATTCCATCCTTCATCTGCTACCTTGTAACACTTACCTCCTGCATCTGCTACCATTTAACCCTCACATCTTACACACAATATAAAATCACATCCTACATATGTCACAATGTTAAATTCCATCCTACATCTGCGACTATGTAACGCTCTCTTGTTATCACGTAACACTCATCTGTCACCATGTAAACATCCTCCATCTGCTACCATGTAACACTCACCTGCCCCCACGTAACACTCACCTGTCACAATGTAACACTCCCCTCCTACATCACCATGTAACACTCCCATCCTACATCTGTCACCATGTAAAATTCCCCTTCCCAACACGTAACACTTACCTCCTACATCTGTCACCATGTAACACTCCCCTGCTACCACGTAACACTCCCCCGCCACCATGTTACACTCCCCTGTCACCCCGTAACACTCACCTCCTACATCTGTGACCATGTAACGCTCACCTGCCATCTCGTAACACTCACCTCCTACTCTCCCAACACGTAACACTCACCTCCTACATCTGTCACCATGTAACACTCCCCTGCTACCACGTAACACTCCCCCGCCACCATGTAACACTCCCCTGTCACCCCGTAACACTCAGCTCCTACATCTGTCACCATGTAACGCTCACCTGCCACCACGTAACACTCCCCTGCCACCACGTAACACTCACCTGCCACCAGCTGATCTACGTGCCACTCTGCAGCTCGACTCTGCCACGGGAATCCCCTCGTCTTCTGTTCTCGATCGTGATCTGCGAGTTGCACCTCATTTCTGATCGATCGAGACGCGATCGCGGGCTAGGGAGCGAAGGGACGTGTGCTCAGGTCGAAGTTCAACGCGGTACTGCCCTGACTCTCCGAGCAGCTCCTTCCCCCACTCCACGCCCACCCCCTCCCCCTACAGTACAGGCATTCTAGGAGAAGCAGTCACTTCGTGGAAAACCTTTGTTGGGATTATAATGGGGCTGGCGTATAATTTTAAAGTGTAGTAATGTGATACACTGGATTTTGTTGTCGACGTAAATGGCGGTTCACGAAAGAAATTTTGTATGGATGTCAAATATCTGAAGACGTTTTAAAATAAATATGAAATACGAATTCTAAGAAAATATTATTTAACTGCACGAGGGGAATTTAATCCATATAAAACCTTAGTTCAGTTTCTATGGATACGTTTTTTCAGCATTTATGTTGTCTAAAGTTTAGTAAAATGAGTCCGATTGGTACAGCTTTTTGTTAGGTTGACTGTTTACAACTAAACATTTATAAATATGCAAAGGTGTTCCAAGAAATGAGCTAATTCTGCAGAAGTTATACCGCCATGTTTCGTTATTTTGCATTTTTCTTCTATTGAAAATAATTTGTCTAGACACACGAGGAGTTCAAATAAAAAATAAATTCTAATACCAACAAGACGTTTACTTTCTGCATTATTCTTGAAACCAGGGGAAATTCGAGTTATTATTTTATATTGCAGCGAAAACGTCAAGCTCGAAAAGTTTATTTTGTCATGGAATGAGTTTCATTTCAAGTTCATGCGACACATTATCCGCATCACGAGAGTTATAACCAGTTATTTGAAATATATTTGAAGAAAGAAATATTACAATTATATTAATACAAGGTTAAAATGTCCGTAAATATTGCTTTATATTGAAGTTACACAAATTTGCCTGAATACACCCAAAATATTTGTCCAAATGACCTATAAACATTTTAAGTTGAGAGGTTAAATTTTTAATTTCAACCAATAACAGGACCTTGTATAACAACTATACCTACACGAGACCGCTCATATGACATTAGTGTGTGTGCAAAATTTCAGATCGATTTGCCGAACGGTGTTACCTGGGAGGTTTCCTACAAAAAAGAAAAAAAAACTAACCGAGAAGTGTCATTAGAGTGACGCACGCTACGCTTAAGACGGCTGAGAAGTGAGTTTGTCCTTGAAGAGTTTTTTAATCGATTTTTATCAATATCTTTTACCAATGTAATTTTTAATAAAATAAGGCTTTGTATGAGTCTTCAGAAATGTTCAATGAAAATAATTTTATAGCTTGGAATGGGTTAATATTTTTCTTTTGTCCTACAGACGTTCAGTGCCAGAAAATTAGTAAAAATATGGCACTAAACATCTGTAGGACAAAGAAAAACTAATAAACCATTCCAAACTATGAAATTATTTTCATTGAACACTTCTGAAGACTCGTACAATGCCTTATTTTATTAACAATTTCATTGACAAAAGATATTAATATTAAAAACTCTTCAAGGCCACGCTCACTACCCAGCCGTCTTAGAAATAAAATCATTACTTCATATTTAAAATCAAGTTCAAACAAATGATAAAAGCTGTAAGTAGGATGTCATGCCAGTAGCTGTTATTCGATTTACTCATGAAAGCTCGCATGCAGACTGTTGCTTTGTTATCAATTACCAGTCCGGCAGTTTCGATGCGATTCCAGAATGGAATTGCCATGTTTCATGTATATTTGATTATTGTTTAGCATCAGAACTGAGAAAATTACATGTAGAATCATGCACGAAGCTAAAACACGTATAACTAATTGTTATACAGTTTTACTTCATTCGTGCTTTTTATAATAATAATAACTTCTCATTATTCTGAAATTTAAGTGGGTTAGTGGGCAACAACTTCTTTTATTACTTTCTCTTCTTTATTTTCTTTTAACGATCGCATTTTTTGTCTCATTTCTCTAGCGCACGCCTTTTAGAGATTTTTGTAGGTAAACTACAAAAATACACTACAAGATAATCGTAAATAAAGGTATTTAGGTCATACACTAATATTGTGTGGCAATATTTCGTAGATTAAGCATGAAAGGGTCGCTAATGTCAGTTTTTTAAATTCTGATTGTGAAGACAACATTTAAAATAAAACGCTGAAGAAAATTGTGTTACCTTTGCCTCTTAAGGTGATGCAAGCGTTTGGTCGTTTTAGCAAATTGAGAGAGAAAAATAGTTTCTTAAGTGGGCGTAGCTTTAATAGGATGCTCACATGATCAGTCTGATTAGTAGCACTATCTTATATCAGCTAATAGGATGCTCACATGATCAGTCTGATTAGTAGCACTATCTTATATCAGCTAATACGATGCTCACATGATCAGTCTGATTAGTAGCACTATCTTATATCAGCTAATAGGATGCTCACATGATCAGTCTGATTAGTAGCACTATCTTATATCAGCTAATAGGATGCTCACATGATCAGTCTGATTAGTAGCACTTTCTTATATCAGCTAATAGGATGCTCACATGATCAGTCTGATTAGTAGCACTTTCTTATATCAGCTTGTTGCATTGTTAATTAGGCGCCGGTTATTCAACAAACCCTCGCCAAACTAAGAAATTTCCGATACGATTCGAGACCAAAACCGTTAACCAATTGATCTCAAATTTTAATCATGATTAGATAATAGACAAACTTATGGTTATCACTTGGAACGTTTTTAAAATTTAATTTCATACTGTACTCAGCAAGAAACTATTGCCATTTTCACCAAAAATCAACTTATTTTTACTAATTAACAAAGCATAAAATATAAAATTAATTAGTGATAACCCTAAGTTTGTCTTTTATCTAATCACGATTAAAATTTCAAATAATGTGGTCAACCCATTTTGTCTCCAATCGTATCCAAAAAAGGGTCTGCTACAAGTGAGGCGTTTCTGAAACTTTTGCACCTGTCGAGAATTTTAAACGTTATCGACATTTTCCTGACATATACGCATTTTTAAATATTTGTTAAATTAATTCAAAGAATTGCCATATATTTTATTTTCGTTTGATAGTCTTCATAAATGTTTCCAAGGAAGAACAGCAACTTGCACACGCACGCATATTAAATCGCAAGCAATACAACGGCCGCTTATCAACGCGTTGCACAGAGCGCTCTCCCCGCGCCAACAACATCTCTAATCCATGAATGCTAAGCCTTGTGGAAACACGGCTACATTGTTCGCGCAGTCTTTTGTTTCCGTCTGCATCGACACTGTGTGTGTAATCGAACCAGAGTAAGTAGAACACAGGTCACTCTGGCGCAGAACAATGGCGAAGTGGAACGTGTGCCACGCGGGCACGCTGTGAACTAGTTTTTCGTTTTAGACTTTGTTACACTAGGAAACGCGTTAATGATCGAGCATTTGGGAGGAGTACACTAACACATTTTTTTTTAATTTGTATTATTTTCATTTTCATTTTTTTTTAAATCTTGTAAAATTTAATAGAAATTGAGAAACTAATATCAAAATATATTTTTTTCTCTGTATACTCCTTATAATTATAATAGATGGTAGTAGAATAAGATTTCTGATATTTTTTGGAGATGATATAAAAAATATAACGCACTGAAAATAAATGCAGTTTTTCGAAAATTATTACCACCTCCTTATTATATGCATAAAAATGAAAGTATTAACATTTTTAGACTAATTCTGCTAGATTATATTCATTAGATACAAATTAAAACGTGTACAAAAATGTAGTTTGTAAAGATACAAAATGAAGAGTAGCTACATAAATATGACAAATGTAACATTTAAAGGGTTGCACTCATTCACTTAATCACGGGTTTCCTACAGATGATCCATCAGTAAAGCATTGACTATAATAAATAAGTATTAATAAGTATTAAATCAATTTTCCGGTGAAACCAAGAGAGTGAAGAGACCTGCTAGAAATCAACGGGGATTCAAATGAATCTTTTGTTAACAAATTGGCTTGAATTCTTAGATAACTGCATTACGAAAAACACAAAATAAACGTAGTCATAAGGCTAGTCATCAATTTAAGATTATCTTTTAAAAATAATGCTATTTATTTCCACGATTTGTTGCAATTATTTTGGCTTCTCATCTCAAGCCTGGCCAGCTAGCTTAGGAGTCCGGGCCCTAGTAAATGGTAGCCTCGCCACCCCCCGACCCAACTCTTGGAACCGGGAGAAAGATTAATATTATCTATAAATTATCTACTTTCAGTTAGCAAAAATAGAGCACATTGTAAACCGTGGTCTGAATCGCCAAGATTTTGAACATTTTCTTCTATTACACTATAGACAAATTGGACGATGTCGGCGCCCAGATTGAAAGAACCCAATTTGATTTGCATAGTGTAATACAGCCGTTAGAAATATTTCAATGTGGATTGTTTGAAGCAACTGCAGTAGAATGTAAGTCTCGCTGGCACGAGAACATGGAATTCTTGATTCAGGGGAATGTGGCGCACTAGAGCACAATGTAAACGCGCTTAACATCTTTACAGTGTCAGAGTTGGAAAGTAAGCCGGATGAAAGTACCCATTGTACGTAATTGTGTACTTATTTCAATGTACTGAAGTTTAATCTTAATTGTGTAGTTGTACTTTACGCTGTGGCTGCACCGATCACGGTGAAACTTCATCGTCATACATAGTTGAACAATTGTCCACCAACAACTTAGTTGTGATTATTACAACCAACTATTGGAAACCTGGTATTACAATAAAAAAGCCACACATTAAAATATAACCAATATTTCGATGATTATTCAATCATCTTCATCAGGCAACTGAGTAGTTTCATCAGGGGTTGCCTGATGAAGATGATTGAATAATCATCGAAATATTGTTAATATTTTAATGTGTGGCTTTTTTATTGTAATACCAGGTTTCCAATAGTTGGTTGTAATAATTAGTATACTAACTGGTATATAATCTCTTCTTGTTTTTAATAACTAAGTTGTGGTTTAAGACGGCTGGGTAGTGAGCGTGGCCTTGAAGAGAATTTTAATCGATTTTTATCAATATCTTTTACCAATGTAATTGTTAATCAAATAAGGCTTTGTACGAGTTTTCAGAACAGATTAATAAAATTTATTTGATAGTTTGGAATGGGTAATTAGATATATTTTGTCCTACAGATGTTTAGTGCCATATTTTTACTAATTTTCAGGCACTAAACATCAGGACAAAATAAAAATAATAAACCACTGCAAGCTATGAAATTATTTTCATTGAACTGTTCTGAATACTCGTACCAAGCCTTATTTTATTACAAATTACATTGGTAAAAGATATTGATAAAAATCGATCAAAAAACTCTTCAAGGTCACGCTCACTACTCAGCCGGCTTAAGTGAACTTTTGTAGAGGGAGAAAGCTCATCAGCAAGTCCTGTGAATTATAATATCCTTCTTTACGAAATCATCACAAGTCGCCCGCATTCAAAAGTAAAGTTCAGTTGTAGGACACTCGGCATAAAACGTGTTTAAAACCGACATATAAAACTGAAAGTACTTTTAGATACTCCTTCATGAAAGAAGATGCAGGTTAGGTACAGGGAAAGAACGCTATGTGTTCATTTATTGAAAAAATGAGTTTAATGTGTAATCTTGCAGTGATTTTTATGAGCATTCAGAATATACCCTCGGTTTCTAGAAAATATTGCCACACAGTCTTTAAAAATGCAATTGAAATATCGATTTGTATGGAAGATAGATACAAGTTTCAACATAAAACCTCGTTCATGTCAGTTTCGTCTGAATGTGACTTATAGCGCCCTACATTTATGAATTTTCTGATGAAAGCAATCCAATACAATGCGAAATGAACAACAAATGGAAAGAGTTTTGTGCTGCCACATTACGTTTTCAATAGAGAAGCTAGCTTGAGTATATCCCTCTTTTGGAGTCATAACAAATTGCCCGAATAATCGAAAGTAAACTTTCAGTAGACCGTGGAACACGCTGGCATAAAGTAAATAGAATCCCCATAAAAAACCTATTGTGTAAAAATAACAGCCAAGTCTCTTCAACTAAAAAAAAATAAATTAAATCTAAAAATTCTGCACTGAAAAGTAGTGATATCAAAAAATGAGCCAAGTCAAAACTTTATTTGAAAATCAAAAAATACTTGGCGCATCGTGTATATAAATAGCTTGGTAGTATAGGCCAGTTATAAAATATACATCAAATATACATATACATAGTATACCTATAAATCCCTAAAAAAAAAGATGCGCCAAGTATTTTTTGATTTTCAAATAAAATTTTGACTTGGCTCAATTTTTGATATCACTACTTTTCAGTGCAGAATTTTTAGATTTCATATTGTTTTTTTTAGTTGAAGAGACTTGTCTGTTATTTTTACACAAAGTGTTTTTTTTATGGGGATATCACTCCTTTTTTTAGTTTATTCTTACAACTTGTGACAATCGAATGAACAAATACTAAATACTTTTAAAAAATCACCATTTACAATTTAGCTATTTTCATGAAGCACAGGTTTCATTCCAATCGGTCAACCAAGTTCCGAGATAAGGCAACACTTCGGTTTTCAAAATGGCTGCTGAACTTTCTGCACTGCCACATAGAATTTATAACTATAAATGATGTGTATCAATTTTAACTTTCTGAATATGTATTTATTGTATAGGAGGAGATTATAATAATTAATAAATTTGAATGACTTTATTTCCGGTCTCATAAATAGGAAAATTCTTGTTTGACTGTTCCTATTCCATAGAGATGGCCTTTCGAATCATTTGGCGCTAGTTTCATACCGATCTGTCTACCAGTTTTTGAGATATGACGTTACTTCCTGTTTCAAAATGGCTGCTGAAATCACTGACCCCTTGAATTATAATTTAAACATGATTACATTTTATTATAATCTGTCTCCAATAGTATATGTATTATATGTACATTATATGTATTATATCTATTATATGTATTATTTAGTATATGTATTGCATCAAAATGTAAATTTGTAAGATTTATAAATATGTGACGTCATTTCCGATTTCGGTATGGTAAACTGCAAATATTATTGATGATAATAAATGAAGTTGACCGTGTAAGTTGTTTAGCGCTGGTTTCGTTCAAATCTATTTAGCCGTTATTGAGATATGATGTCAATTCCGGGTTCAAAATGGCGGCTTCCGGTTGGTTTTATAACAAGTCAATTCAGATATCAAAAGTACATACGTTACATAAATATCAAAATAATCGGATCAAATTTGTTGCCGAAATGCCAATCGATGTATTGCAAATTTCATGACGTCATTTCCGGTTTCGTTAACATAAATTTTAGTCTGTTGCTATTGATAATCCATATAGATGACCGTCCGAATCGTTTGGCGCAAATTAGTAGATATTTACTGATGTCAATCCTCAACACCACAATACCGTGTACTAATAATCTTATGGACGGAATCCAGTTAAAAGTTTAAAAAAAAGTGGGAATACGTCGGTCCATCGGTCCAGCCGTTGTTGAGATATGACGTCACTTTCGGTTTCAAAATGGCGGCACAAAAAAAGTCAAGGGGAAAAGGGCAAATCAGACGCCAAAAGTGCACACGTGGTAAAAATTTGAGATCAATTGGTTCAGCCGTTTAGGCTGTGGCCTGTTTACCGAATTCTAGCTCCAGCCTACTACTACTACTACTACTACTGAGATTATTACTGAAAACCGCCCTAAAACACGATTTTCACGGCCCTCTAGCTCACAAAGGGCGTAACCTTTTGTTCCCAAATTTGGTATATGTGGTGGGGTGTGCCATAGCTCGAAATTGAGATATTTTCCAACAATGTGAGATTCCCCAATTTTAAGATCCAGTAGGCCGAAAATGCCACTTTGATGCTTACAGTAAAAGTGGGTTTGCTCCAACCTTTATATGAGAGTGTGCGCGCCGTACGACTTGGCTGGCGTGGAGCGACCGCTCCACTAGATAGTGGACACGCCGGCATAAAGCAAGTGGAATGTGGGACACGCCGGCATAAAGCAAGTGGAATGTGGGACACGCTGGCATAAAGCAAGTGGAATGTGGGACACGCCGGCATAAAGCAAGTAGAATGTGGGACACGCCGGCATAAAGCAAGTGGAATGTGGGACACGCCGGCATAAAGCAAGTAGAATAGTGGACACGCCGGCATAAAGCAAGTGGAATGTGGGACACGCCGGCATAAAGCAAGTGGAATGTGGGACACGCCGGCATAAAGCAAGTAGAATAGTGGACATGCCGGCATAAAGCATGTAGAACGTGGGACACGCCGGCATAAAGCAAGTAGAATAGTGGACACGCCGGCATAAAGCAAGTGGAATAATGGACACGCCGGCAGGAAGCAAGTGGAATGTGGGACACGCCGGCATAAAGCAAGTGGAATAGTGGTCACGCTGGCATAAAGCAAGTGGAATGTGGGACACGCCGGCATAAAGCAAGTAGAACGTGGGACACGTTGGCATAAAGCAAGTAGAATAGTGGACACGCTGGCATAAAGCAAGTGGAATGTGGGACACGCTGGCATAAAGCAAGTGGAATGTGGGACACGCCGGCATAAAGCAAGTGGAATGTGGGACACGCTGGCATAAAGCAAGTGGAATGTGGGACACGCCGGCATAAAGCAAGTGGAATGTGGGACACGCTGGCATAAGGCAAGTAGAGCGTGGGACACGCTAGCATAAAGCAAGTGGAATGTGGGACACGCTGGCATAAGGCAAGTGGAATGTGGGACACGCTGGCATAAAGCAAATGGAATAGTGGACACGCCGGCATAAAGCAAGTGGAATGTGGGACACGCTGGCATAAAGCAAGTGGAATGTGGGACACGCTGGCATAAAGCAAGTGGAATGTGGGACACGCCGGCATAAAGCAAGTGGAATGTGTGGCACGCCGGCATAAAGCAAGTAGAACGTGGGACACGCTGGCATAAAGTAAGAAGACCGTGGAACATGCTGGCATAAAGCAAGTAGAATAGTGGACACGCCGGCATAAAGCAAGTGGAATAGTGGACACGCCGGCATAAAGCAAGTGGAATGTGGGACACGCCGGCATAAAGCAAGTGGAATGTGGGACACGCCGGCATAAAGCAAGTAGAACGTGGGACACGCTGGCATAAAGTAAGTAGACCGTGGAACATGCTGGCATAAAGCAAGTAGAATAGTGGACACGCCGGCATAAAGCAAGTGGAATAGTGGACACGCTGGCATAAAGCAAATGGAATAGTGGACACGCCGGCATAAAGCAAGTGGAATGTGGGACACGCCGGCATAAAGCAAGTGGAATGTGGGACACGCCGGCATAAAGCAAGTAGAACGTGGGACACGCTGGCATAAAGTAAGTAGACCGTGGAACATGCTGGCATAAAGCAAGTAGAATAGTGGACACGCCGGCATAAAGCAAGTTGAATGTGGGACACGCTGACATAAAGCAAGTGGAATGTGGGACACGCCAGCATAAAGCAAGTGGAATGTGGGACACGCTGGCATAAAGCAAGTGGAATGTGGGACACGCTGGCATAAAGCAAGTGGAATGTGGGACACGCTGGCATAAAGCAAGTGGAATGTGGGACACGCCGGCATAAAGCAAGTAGAATGTGGGACACGCCGGCATAAAGCAAGTGGAATGTGGGACACGCCGGCATAAAGAAGTAGAATGTAGGACACGCCGGCATAAAGCAAGTGGAATGTGGGACACGCCGGCATAAAGCAAGTGGAATGTGGGACACGCCGGCATAAGCAAGTAGAACGTGGGACACGCTGGCATAAAGTAAGTAGACCGTGGAACATGCTGGCATAAAGCAAGTAGAATAGTGGACACGCCGGCATAAAGCAAGTAGAATAGTGGACACGCCGGCATAAAGCAAGTTGAATGTGGGACACGCTGACATAAAGCAAGTGGAATGTGGGACACGCCGGCATAAAGCAAGTGGAATGTGGGACACGCCGGCATAAAGCAAGTGGAATGTGGGACACGCCGGCATAAAGCAAGTGGAATGTGGGACACGCCAGCATAAAGCAAGTGGAATGTGGGACACGCCGGCATAAAGCAAGTGGAATGTGGGACACGCCGGCATAAAGCAAGTGGAATGTGGGACACGCCGGCATAAAGTAAGTGGAATGTGGGACACGCCGGCATAAAGCAAGTGGAATGTGGGACACGCCGGCATAAAGCAAGTGGAATGTGGGCCTCCCCGACACACCAATGACCGTATGTAACTTCCATCTGTCAGCTCAGATCATATCTCATCCGCTCTAGTTTATCACATCTGCCACGCGGCGCGCTGCGAAACCGGAAGTAGAGACACTCCACAAGATGGCGTCTTGCGCCGGAAACGATATCGATAACGATGTCGTTTGACCATACCCGAATACAGCCGAGTGTAGCCGAAGAGGGACGATAACCAAGTCACAAAGCCAATGTGATTGGATATTCATGGACGAGCCAAAGAACTTGGTCAAAGATATGCGAGAGAGAATGAGGAAGAAGTTGCCAGGTAGAGTCGTTAGCGTACCTTCTGTGAATAATGATCAAAGACACGAAGAAAAACTTAGGGAACATAAATTTGATTAAAAGTTATAAATATACCAAGTAGGAAGTTTACACACTAAACATCTTTAACATTGTATTAACTATCCTATAAACTTGGAACTTGGACCTGAACTAGTACATTTAAGAACATCCAGAAACTACCATATTCCTAATTGATTAGACACTAATTAGATTAACTGCCAGTAAACAAGATTGTGTACAGATTACAGATTACAGATTGTTACACCATCTTGATGGCACCATTTAGAATAACTGCCATTTGGTGATTTTTGCAATATTTGATAGTTTTAAGGAGCTGGGAAATTGTAGGATCTTGAGACATCTTTAATATGAAGAATCACACTCTATACAAAACACATCGATTTACCTCCATTTATAAGTTAAATTTGACCCAACTAGCTAACATTTTAATAATAAAGAACCATCTGTAACTTGAGATAATGACAATAGAATACACACAAAAAGGAACCACACTTGTAATATTTATGCTTGACAACATTTTAAATGATCAAAGTCTAAGCTAGAATTGAAAATTTACCGATATATATTCTTTGATGGACCCATGACAAATTAAAGGTTGCAGAATCATAGTATTTCTCAACAAATGGAGCCTATTTCTGTATATTCTCGTGCCCTCGTGGCCCAGAAATTAAACAACATTTTAACTCATGTTTTAGCTTCATTGTGTACCCATGTAATTAACATTGTCAGAAATAATTAATGACAGAGTATGAATATTCTGTTTACACTCTGTCGACATTTGTTTAGTAATCACAATCCTTCTAACAAAACGAGGCCAGTCTTTCAAGGTCACTGTGTCAGCACACAACTACGGAAAACCACCGCCACACCGCCGCTCGTCCACGCTAAACGACCCGGAGTCCCGAGTGCCCGAGATCAATACAGGGCGGAGTCCGAATCGCCTCCCGCAAACCCGAATCTACCCGAACATTCCCGAACACGGGACAACTCGTTGACAATAACAGAAGCCTGTCATTGGCTGATGGCAAAGCGATTAATTTACCCCCCCCCCCCGTGGCCAAACAGCCCCGTGTCTAGCGACAAACACGATGCAGGGTTGCCAACAGGAAGCGATGATGTTTGAGATACCAACATTACAGCGGCGGCCAATCAGAATGCAGGGTTGAGACGCTGATAGAATGTGTTCAAAGAGAGATGTAAGACACTGGGACGTGGTGACATGGTGACAGAAATATCTGTGTCAGGAGAGAAAAAGAAAATGCATACAAAATGATCGACTTTTCAGTGAGAGATTTCTTTCGATTCTTTTGGCACGGATCTCTGTTTTTAGTTTTTGTAAAGCGGACTAAAAACTATTTATCAATTTTCCGGTGAAACTAAGAGACCATTCTTGCTAGAAATCAATTCGTAAAAGAACAGGAGTGTAATGAATCTTTTGTGAGAATAATAATTGTCTGATCCGTTCTTTAGTTCGTCGAGTAGGGAGAAAAAAACAGACAAACATACAGAAAAAAACAAACATAGATTTGAGTATTACATTTCAAGTATAGACGCTCACATAGTTATTCATTTTAAAGAGGGCTGAGTAGTGAGCGTGGCCTTGAAGAGTTTTTAAATCGATTTTTATCAATATCTTTTACCAATGTAATTGTTTACAAAATAAGGCTTTGTAAGAGTCTTGAGAACTGTTCAATGAAAATTATTTCATAGCTTGGAATAAGTTATTAGTTTTATTTTGTTCAACAGATGCTTAGTGCCATATTTTACTAATTTTCGGGCACTAAACGTCTGTAGGACAAAGTAAATCTAATAAACCATTACAAGCTATGGAATTATTTTCATTGAACTGTTCTGAATACTCGTAAAAAGCCTTATTTTGTTAACAATTACATTGGTAAAAGATATTGATAAAAATCGATTAAAAAACTCTTCAATGTCAAACTCACTACCCAGCCGTCTTAACAGTCTAAAGTATTAGTTCGACGCATTTGGAAGGCCAAGAAGTTTTCCACGAAGTAACATGAGATAATACGCGAGTTTACAACTTAGCATGATGCTCTCATCAATATCGTGTTAGCGGGGAAGATCGTAGCCTGAAGGTAAGCCGAGCATCCCCCCCCCCCATCCCCCGCCACTGAGAGGTGATCTGCGCCTAACGATGATGAAGAGGCTGCATCCAGGTCACGTGATCCGGTCACGTGTCGCGTAGTGTTGCGCCGGAGAAGTGGCAACAGTGTGCACTGTGCGGTAAATACTGGATATGTACTGAATAATGTGGAGGAAACATTTGCAAGAATTCCATGAAGTAAAAGTATTATTGGGAGTGAAGTAATTTGAGAAGCAACGTTTGAACTGATTTTTAGCAAGCTTTTCATTTCAGGTCCAAATATGAATAAGAACTTTCAAAATGTTCTTCTGATAAAGGAATTTTTCAAAATCTAAATATTACAAGAGATCTTACCTAGGCATAAAATGCCACAATTTCTTGTATTTTGAACGTCATTGGAACTTTAAATTTGTAATTTAGCCCTTGATTTAGACTTTACTCAAAATTAATTTTAATTGTAGGTAAATTATCTTTAAAAAACAGAAACAAAATCCGGAAGCCAGAAGATATGAATATTTTTCAACTTAATGTTACACCGTCCTTCGGATGGGACGTAAAGCCGTTGGCCCTCTTGGTATCTTTCGTCAGGAGAAGGCTACATGCCGGTACCGGGTTTTCTCTCCTCCCTTCTCTATTACATTCTCACTAGTGGAATGGCTACACTACATTTCATTTAAAAAAATAAATGCTTTGCTAACACCTGCTTTAGTGATATTTTCTTATATATATATATTTTTTTTTATAAAAAAAAAACGTATACGTAAACGTAAAAACGTAAACGTTGAGGTATATGATTTGGGTAAAATTTTCATTTCGCCATCTATATATTTCCAGGTAATTTAGGTGAAACTTAGATTCATCCTTTCGATGCCACCATTTGTAAAGTTGACATTCACTCGAGTTTGAACCCAACAACATCGCTTCCTTGCGAATCATTGTGACTCAGAACCGTCGATATCGCTGTGTTGGATGACATTTGTTTGTGACAGTGTAACAAAATGAGAGAATAACATCTAGTGAGCGGTCGCACCGTCCAGCCACGTCGCTGCACTCTGCCTTACAACAATGTGGATGACACCATCTTGCTTAGAGGTCGTGCAGCAACTTATCTTATCCAGCAGAGCAGTTTTTAAAAGATATCTGAAGGTTGTGTCTTTGGTCTAATATGTAAGAAGTTTTTAAAACCCTCCTCCACCACTTTATAAAACACAAACTCCTTGCTGTCCCTTGTTTATATCTAGTGGAGCGGTCGCTCCACGCCAGCCAAGTCGTACGGCGCGCCCACTCTCATTTAAAAAGGCTGGAGCAACCCACTTTTACTGTAAGCATCAAAGTGGCATTTTCGGCCTACTGGATCTTAAAATTGGGAAATCTCACATTGTTACGAAAAATCTTAATTTCGAGCTATGGCCCACCCCACCAAATATACCAAATTTGGAAACAATAGGTTTAGCCGTTTGCGAGTTAGAGGGCCGTGAAAACAGTGTTTTAGGGCGGTTTTCATAATAATAATAATAATAATCTCAGTAGTAGTAGTAGTAGTCTCCTGGAATTCAAATCCGGTAAACAGGCCACAGCCTTAAGCCCGTCTTCCATGAATGCGATGTTTTCGCCGTCGCGTCATGTATTTCCAACTCCCCCATTTGTCCAGAGGTGGTTCAGCGGTAACCGCGCATGCGCACAACGCTGCGATAGAAATTCGCTGCGTTATTATTGAAGTTGGTTCTACTTTCAGCGACGATCCGCAGCGATTCTCGTGACGTCATGCGATGCTGCGATTCGAGCGCTGATTGGCTGAGAGACCACGTTGCGGCTGCGAATTCGCATTGCGATGAAAAAACGCAATCATGGAAGACGGGCTTTAACGGCAGAACCGATTGATCTCACATTTTTACCACGTGTGCACTTTTGGCGTCTGATTTAACCTTCACCCCATGAATTTTTTGTGCCGCCATTTTGAAACCGGAAGTGACGTTATATTTCAACAACTTCTAAACCGATTGGAGCGAAAATAGCGCCAAACGATTCGGACGGTCAACTATATGGATTATCATTAGCTAGAGACTAAACATTATGTTAACGAAACCGGAAATTACGTCATGAAATTTGAAATTCATCGATTGGCATTTCGGCAACAAAGGTTGATCCGATTATTTTGATATTTATGTATCGTATGTACTTCTGATATCTCATTTGACTTGTTATTAAACCAACCGGAGCCGCCATTTTGAAACCGGAAGTGACATCATATCCCAAAAACGGCTAAACAGATTTGAACGAAACCAGCGCTAAACGATTTAGACGGTTAACTTTATGTTATATCGTCAGTAATATTTGCAGTTTCCTATACCAAAACCGGAAATGACGTCACACATTTTAAAAATCTCACAAATTTACATTTTGATACAATTAATACTATTTGAGACAGCTTATAATAATATGTAATCATGTTTAAATTAAATTTCAAGGGGTCAGAGATTTCAGCCGCCATTTTGAAACCAGAAGTATCGTCGTATCTCGAATACTGGTAGACTGATCGGTACGAATCTAGCGCTAAACGATTCGGAAGGACATCTCTATGGAATAGGAACAGTCAAACTAGAATTTTCCTATTCATGAGCCCGGAAATGACGTCATTAAAAATTAAAAATTATTATACCTAATCCCCGTTCTATAAAATGTATACATATTCAGAAAGCTTAAAAAGATACACATTAATTGTAGATATATATTCTAAGCAGTGCAGTAATTTCAGCAGCCATGTTGAAAACCGAAGTGTTGGCATGTCTCGGAACTGGGTTGACCGATTGGAATGAAACCTTTGCTATTCTTCATGAAAGACCATTTAAGCAAATATATAGCAGATTTTCATTAGTAGTAACCAAATTGTAAAAATGGCGATTTTTTTTACAGGATTTAGAAATTGTTCATTCGATTTAACTGTCACAAATTTTAAGAATAAACTAAAAAAAGGAGTGATATCCCCATAAAAAACACTCCGTGTAAAAATACCAGCCAAGTCTCTACAACTAAAAAAAAAAGCTATGAAATCTTAAAATTCTGCACTGAAAAGTAGTGATATCAAAAAATAAGCCAAGTCAAAACGTTATTTGAAAATCAAAAAAATACTTGGCGCATCGTTTTTTAGGGCATTATAGGTATATTATATGTATATTTTATATATGGACTGTACTTCTAAATTATTTATATAGTATACGATGCGCCAAGTGTTTTTTTGATTTTCAAATAAAGTTTTGACTTGGCTTATTTTTTGATATCACTACTTTTCAGTGCAGAATTTTAAGATTTCATAGCTTTTTTTTAGTTGTAGAGACTTGGCTGGTATTTTTACACGGAGTGTTTTTTATGGGGATATAGTTAACCCTTGAAGTCATCAAAGCAATCAACATCCAGAACATAGACATACCGACATGAGTTTGAGTGAGCACAATACTAGGCAAAAATAAAAAATTTAGAAAAACTGTCGCATTTCAAACATCAACCAAATAGTCTTCTAATAAGAAAGCAAATTACTTCAAAGAAGAATTTTTGGAAGAAAAGGATGTATACACGTACTATTTAGAGATAATAATTTGTATTTATTATTTTATATTAAGTTTAATTTTAATTTTAAGTTCTTATATCTTAAAAAGATCTATTATTTTATTATAATAGAACTTATAGTCACCATAAAACTATAACACTATAAGAAAAACTATGTATTGTTATGAAGGAAATAAAATAACTGAAATATCTGAAATAGCTGTGTTTAGCTACGTAAAAACGCAAAATACTGTAATATTAAAGTGATGTATCTCGAAAATTAGTTTCCGTTGACAAACTTTTCTTGCCATCATGGTGCAAGACACAAAAATCTATCCATATCTTGAATTTGAACGATTCCCCATGAAGAGTAAAATCCTGAGGTCCCTCAAACTGATATCTGTGTCGAGCACACAGTGAGAGTGATCCACGTTGCCAGGCGGATAAACAAAGTGAACACACTCGGTATTTGATCTCGTGCTTATAGCTGCGTGAAGCCTCAAGGAATGAGATACTCGGAGCTTGTGAAAACTCCGGCTTGCCTTCAGTCACTCAGAACCTGACACCGAGTGGCGGATAGCTCATCATGTTTCCAAGAATCCGGCCAGCAATACGGAGAAACTGGCGAATTCAACGTACACTTGGCAAAAGTGCTGAGATTAGATCAGATTTTTTTTTTATCTATATGAAGATAACATGACAAAGATTTATCTATAGATACGATCGTAGTTTACATTTCCACACAATCATCTAGATAAAAGATTAATTGATATAAAATAATTATTTAGATTGTAATAAATAATAGATTGATAGCAAGGCAGTGGTGACGGTTTGTTCCGATGAAAGTGCTGATGGCCCTGGTAATAGCCACGTTTTTTTGTTTTTTTTAAAGTTTTTTAGTTGTTTTTCCGAAAACGTCCACGATATTAAATAATAGATTTTTTTCCAAAAAATAGTAAATAGGTACTATTTTTTTCATGCAAAGTCAAATAATGCCGTAAAGAACTTTCCATAAATTCCAAACGGGTTTGATAAGGAATAAAATGGGAATTATTTTTGGTAAATAAAACTCGTTACGTGCATGTTCATCCACAAAAATACACATTTTGAATTTTATGTTTTTTTTAAAATCTAGATAGTTGCCAATAGATAACAATGTACTCTTATGATTTCTCTAGTGTGTGCTATTGGTGTCTGTGTTTGTTCGTATTTTTGCCTGCGCTGTCCAGGTCACACCGTTCAACTAATCGAATTGAAATTTTGCACACACACTAATGCCATATGAGCGGTCACATGTCTAGTTTATGAATGAGATACTGTGATTGATTGAAAACTAAAAATGAAACCGTTTGACTGATCAACTTCAAATTTTGCATGTTTTCAAATCTTCTTTAAACTTCAAATTTGCATGTTTTGATAAACCAAGTTGTCAAAATTGTATTCAAAGAAAGTCAATAGAGCTTATCAGCATATTGTCTTTCTAACATTTTCCAATTTCTATTCTAGAGCATCAAGGTTCAAACGAATATTAATTCGTATGTAATACAAAGGTTCGATTACTAATGTGTTACACAAGGTAACTTTAACCTATAATTATCGCAGAATAAATACGAACATCTCACTCAATTCAAGTAGGTATATTCAATTTTTATTTACTTTTGCATTGAACACAAAAAAGAGAATTTGGTATTCAGTAACTTTCAATTTAATTGTTGAAGGTAAAATTACTGGTATTAAATGTAGGTAAATGTTTCTAATGTATCTATAGAGAAGATTTGTGAAATGATGATTTGGTATAATTAAAAAGAAAATGGGTATAAAGAAATTGTTAATGAAATTATTCATGCAATTACAGGTTGATATTAAACAATGAAAATTGCAGATGTTTTGTGCTCTATTGAACAGCTTTGAACATCTTATTTTCCCTGTTTGAAAGTATAGCTATTCTAAGTTTCCAAACTGAACGTAATTGTAAGGTACAAAAACAATATTTCCCACTCTGATTTGTGACAAATGGTTCGTGCTCTTGTTAATATATTTGTAGAGGAAGTTGTAAGAAATGTAATATTGCTTTTGGGAGGAAGGAAGCCGACAAAGTGACCGATGATAATGTACTTCCAGCTCGGATCAATCTAGCGAAGCACTTACAGAAATGTTTGTCGAATTGCTTCATCCAGAAATGTGTTATTAGATGGATGCCTGGATAAAAGTCCCCCCCCCCCCCCCCACAACCCCACTCCCAGGCGAAGTTTTGGAAGTGTTGTTATGTGCGCGAAACGATGAAGTTGGTGCGCACACTCAAAACTCTCTAAGAAGTTGAACTGCTATTGGTGGTTACGCAGTAGTTCGTAATGGTGCTTTAGATCTTCTCGCATTACAAGTAAGAGGACATTTTTCACAAAAGTTTCATTACTCTCCTGTTCGTCTGCTTATTGATTTATAGCAAGATCGAATTCTTGGTTTCACTGGAAAATTGAGCTATAGTTTATACTCCGCTTTACTGATGCATAATCTGAAATAGTAATTTCGAAGGCTCAGCGTTTTCCTATAACACTCAACTGACAGGCAGAGCATTTAATACGCCATTTAAGCCAACAAATATGATAGAAGATCACTTAAATTTCAAACACCCTCTATATTTAACACTTTACCAGGCAATTTAAAATAATTAGAAAATTACAATCAAGTAAAGGACTTCAAAAAAATTGCTCCTGCATAATTAATTCCTTTTTTTACTGCAATAAAAATGTCATCCTTAGGGTCCTTTTAAATTTGAATTGAATTATGTAACTTTTTTGTGTGTATGATTGTGATTCTTTTCCTGTATTATTTTTGAATGAATATCAACTGTACTCTATTTTCATTATGTATTTAATCCACATATAAGTCCGTTTTAGGGACTTAGTGGAAGAGAGTGAATTGTATATTATTATTTGTGTCAAAAAATAGGTGTTCAAGCAAAGAAAGTAAAGTAACCTGTTAGTATGTGGTAGGCACTATAGATATTGTAATGTATTCTGGATAAAGCTTTCAACATCAAACTTCCGGTACAAGAATTGTATATGATTTAATTATACATTTTAGTGTCTCAAATATTGCAACAATTATAGTACTTCAACATACGATCGTCTAGCTTCAACCACTTCAACCAATATGGCGGCAGGATTTGATATTGACATTTCGGCAATCTGCATTTTATAAAATGGCCTGAACTTTGCATGGTGGGCTCAATATTGATGTGTTTTTAACAATTTTCAAACAAATCTGTCAAAAGTCAAATTTGTTTAAAAAAAATCTGAATTCTCCTTTGACGCGTTCTTTCATATTTTCTTCCTCTTTTCCAAGGTCTATTCATAGTTTGCACGTGGTGTCATCTTATTGTTGCCTGCCGCCAGCTTGATGGCACGCAGAATAGCTGTGATTCTCTGCTTTTTTGACGATATTTTATAGTTAATGAGTACCTGGGAAATTGTATAGGCTCCGGAGATTACTTTAGTACGAAGAGAAATCACTCACATTATTATTATTATTATTAAGTCTATATTCTCAACAGAGCCAGGCTCCACTAGTGAGAATGTAATATAGAGAAGGGAGGAGAGGAAACCCGGTACCGGCATGTAGCCTACTCCTGACGAAAGATACCAAGGGGACCAACGGCTTAACGTCCCTTCCGAAGGACGGTGTAACATTCACAGCACGAGCCCCTACAACCCGCGCCGTCGAGAGACTGATAACAGGTGGAGGAAGGTCGTCACACTGACCCCCAAACACCCCAGTCCCTCTGGCCCAACGGCAGCAACCTGGCAAGGCAGAGTTGAATGGTCACCCATCCAATCGCTGACTGCGCTCAATGTTGCTTAACCTCGGTGATCTAACGAGAACCGAGGTATCCAACACACCAGCCGTCGGGTTCATTATTACAAAATGTAATAGCATTACAAAAATACATCGGTTTGCCTCAATAAAGTTATAATCTGACCCGTCAACGTGCCGACAAAATGTCCGTCCTCAGGTGGAAAATTCAATAAGTGATGCAACAATCTTCAAAACTTCAAATCTATTTACATGTTGTCCCATAAATCAATTTATTGAAACAAAACTAACAATACGCTATACGCACGCAATACGTGATAAGCGATAAGGCTCGCTTATCAACGCGTTACGTATAGAGCGTTTTCCTTCATGGACTGTGTCTCGCGTATGTGCTGAAAGTGCTGAGATTTCTCAATCAGAATCTCCAATTTCCAGGAATCCAGGTGCTCCAAGAACAAGTAATCTCCTATCCTAAAGCCATTAGATTCTCCGACCGCAAACTGCACACTGAAATAGAGCCTTCTTCCTGGTAACACCCTCAACTATATTCTTCAATCTGCATACAGATTCTTAGAAAGATGCATCAATCTAGAGAGAAGAAAACGATCGCAAAGAGTCTTTAGCAGACTTGCGGTCTTTACTCTATCAGAATAATATGCAGAATAAAAGTTTGAGCTAGGAGGTAAAAGCCAAATTCCGAAAATGACTCTGGTATTAAGAGATTTATCTGACAGTTTGATATTCCAATATTTACGGCCATATAGAGCGAGCGACACCACTGTACTCCTTGCACTTTCTCTGTTTTATGTGTGTGTTTTTAAAGGCACTGCCCAGGTAAAACCGTTCCACCAATAGATCTGAAATTTTGCACACGTACTTATGTAATCTAACCGGTGTCGTGTAAAGATTTTTAAACAGGATTATGTGATTTAAAAAAATTTAAACTTGTACGGATTGACCGGATCAACGTAAACTTTTCCATGGTCATAGCCATGGTCATAGGAACCAACATTTTATGTTTTTGAAAATGTTCACACTAATCTGTTGATAATTTCAAAAGTTATTGACAATGTACTGACATTATATGCTCGTTTTGAAGTAACTGGCAAAATGTACTTATCAAAGAATTGTCATATATTTTATCCCTGCTTCTTTGATGGGTTCGCAAGGTTTATTATAGAGGAACACATTTCACACATATAATTATTTCGCATGCATACGAAGGCTTTGCTTATCTACGCGCACAAAAATCATGACTATCCTGATTATGGTTACCTAATGATTTCTAGCAAGATCTGTCCATTGGTTTCATCACTTTTGTAAATGTTAAGATTACAAAAGATATTTGGAGCAATCTGACGTAACTGCAGCACTTTGGACGTCCAGCCAACATTTCAGTTTCTGTCACCATGCCGCGCTGTCTGTATCACAGCGATATAATGATACATTTATCATTATATCGCTGTGATACAAATCCAAATGGCATTCAGATCCAAATCCAAATTAATCCAGATCATCCAGATCATCCAGATTTGGGCAGACCTTTCATTTAAATATCGAATTCAACGCCTTCCTAGAGCAATCTTGTGTACCTATGTGACAGCTTGAAGGTCATCTAGGTCATGATCTAGGACAGGGGTCGGCAACCTTTTGTGGTCAAGGAGTCGATTTCCCAAAAATTAATAAATTTTATAATAATGGGAGCCGCAGTAGAGGTACTCAAATTATAAAACACTAAAAATAATAAATTCAAAATTGCATGACTCGTTTTTTTTATTATCTAGTGGAGCGGTCGCTCCACGCCAGCCAAGTCGTACGGCGCGCGCACACTCTCATATAAAGGTTGGAGCAAACCCACTTTTACTGTAAGCATCAAAGTGGCATTTTCGGCCTACTGGATCTTAAAATTGGGGAATCTCACATTGTTGGAAAATATCTCAATTTCGAGCTATGGCCCACCCTACAACATATACCAAATTAGGGAACAATAGGTTACGCCCTTTGCGAGCTAGAGGGCCGTGAAAACCGTGTTTTAGGGCGGTTTTCATAATAATAATTGAGCGAGCGTAGCGAGCGTCACCACGGTACTCTTACGGCACTTTCTCTGTGTGTTTTTTTTTTTTTTTTTGTTTTTTGTTTTTTTGCTTTTTTTTGTGTTCACTGCCCAGGTCAAACGGCACAACCAATCGATCTGAAATTTTGCACATATACTAACGTAATCTATGCGGTCCCTGGGATCG
The DNA here is from genome assembly GCA_934045905.1 of Leuctra nigra. NCBI lineage: Eukaryota > Metazoa > Arthropoda > Insecta > Plecoptera > Leuctridae > Leuctra > Leuctra nigra. Next base: position 11,120,147 of record OW203769.1, on the reverse strand, counting down.
TTTTTGAACGGGCTCATGTTATTGGTTCAAATTTAAAAAAAAAAATCTTTCGATTGGTAGTTCCGATCAATTTGAAATTTTGACAAGTCATGGCGACCAACATTGTACCCAATCATACAAAGTTTCAGCCAAATCCTCCCATTGGTTAAAATTTAAAAAAATCTTTTATGTCATTTTTTAAATTTAAACTTGAACCGTATGACTGATCAACTTTAAACTTTGCATGGTCATTGGGACTAACATTATCTGCATTTTTGACAATTTTCAGACTAATCTATGTTTAAATCCAAAAGTTATTGACGTTTTACGGACATTTTGCGTGTTGGCTGTCAAATTTCTCGAAAATGTTGATCACGGCTACTTCGACTCTTTATAGTTCCAAGGTAGTTAGAGTAGAAACTTTCAAACGTATGAAACTGATATGACCATTCAACAGATCGATCTAATATTGTGTAAATACACACACTTTTATCATATGAGTGGTCCCAGGTCTATTTTTTTAAAGAGATCATGTGATTTTAGAATATTAACGAGGAACAGTTCAATCAGAAAGGTTCAAGCTTTGCATGGTTATTGGGACTAATGTTTTAGGACAATTTTGAGATTTTTATACTTGAGTCTGACGAAATTCAAGAATTATTGGCTTTTAATGATATTTTCGATAGACATTATTTCGGTTCGAGTTGTTGCGCCTGTCCGTGCTCGCTCATCAACGCGTTACACAGAGCGTTTTCCTAGTAATAATAATCTCAGTAGTAGTAGTAGTAGTAGTCTCCTGGAATTCAAATCCGGTAAACAGGCCACAGCTTAAACGGCTGAACCGATTGAGGTCCTCGCTTCTTCAACAAACTCCCACTTGAAATTAGGAATTTAAAAAATTCAGTTAAATTTAAATTCGAAGTTAAATCCTGGATTTTTGCCTCAGGTAGGAATTTTTGTAAGAACGTTATTTATTGATAAGTAGATTGCGCAATCTAGAACATTAGTCTCTCACATCAATTTGTCTACAATTATTCTTTGTATTCCCATTCTTTAGTATCTAGTAATTTTTATGTGTTTTTCACTTTTCAGTATTACAATAATTCAGCCATCTTGAAACATTTTTTGCCTGTTTATCTTTAACTGGGTCAGCCCACACTCAGAGATTCTCTACGTGGGCTTCCCATCACATCACCTACATGTATTTATTTATTATTTAATTGAGGGAATTGTTCTTTGATCGTTTTTCATGTATACTGTGTGATAGGAATCAAATGATGTATGAAATGAAAAAAAAAATGATCTCACATTTTTACCACGTGTGCACTTTTGGCGTCTGATTTAACCTTCACCCCATGAATTTTTTGTGCCGCCATTTTGAAACCGGAAGTGACGTCATATCTCGTAAACAGCTAGACCGATCGGAACGAAATTTGCGCCAAACGATTCAGACGGTCAACTTTATGGATTATCAGTAGCAAAAAAATAAACATTATGTTAATGAAACCGGAAATGACGTCATAAAATTTGAAATACATCGATTGGCATTTCGGCAACAAAGATTGATCCGATTATTTTGATATTTTTAAAACGTATGTACTTTTGATATCTCATTTGACTTATTATGAAACCAACCGGAAGCCACCATTTTGAAAGCGGAAGTGGCATCATATCTCAATAACGGCTAAATAGATTTGAACGAAACCAGCGCTTAATAATTTAGACGGTCAACTTGATGTATTATCATTAATAATATTTGCAGTTTCCCATACTGAAACCGGAAATGACGTCACACATTTTAAAAATCTCACAAATTTACATTTTGATACAATAAATATACTATTTGAGACAGCTTATAATAAAATTTTATCATGTTTAAATTATAATTCAAGGGGTCAGTGATTTTAGCAGCCATTTTGAAACCGGAAGTAACGTCATATCTTGAAAATTGGTTGACTGATCGGTATGAAACTACCGCCAAACGATTCGGAAGGTCATCTCTATGGAATAGGAAGAGTCTAACTAAAATTTTCTTATTTATGAGACCGGAAATGACGTCATTCAAATTTAAAAATTATTATAATCCCCTCCTTTATAATAAATACATATTCAGAAAGCTTAAAATGATACACATCATTTATAGATATACATTCTATGTGGCAGTGCAGTAAGTTCAGCAGCCATTTTGAAAACCGAAGTGTTGCCATATCTCGGAACTCGGTTGACTGATAGGAATGAAACCTTTGCTTTTCTTCATGAAAGATCATTTAAAGCAAATATATAGTACCATACGCAAATTTTCATTAGACAATTTGGTTAAGGATAAAGTAATTGTTCAATCGATATGACGTCAAAAGTTAACTAAAAAAAGGAGTGATATCCCCATAAAAAACACTTCGTGTAAAAAAACAGCCAAGTCTCTTAAACTAAAAAAAAATTATGAAATCTAAAAAATTCTGCACTGAAAAGTAGTGATATCAAAAAATGGGCCAAGTCAAAACTTTATTTGAAAATCAAAAAAATACTTGGCGCATCGTTTTTTTAGGGCAATATAGGTATATTTTCTATCTGGTCTATACTTCTAAACTATTTATATAGTATACGATGCGCCAAGTATTTTTTGATTTTCAAATAAAGTTTTGACTTGGCCCATTTTTTGATATCACTACTTTTCAGTGCAGAATTTTTTAGATTTCATAATTTTTTTTTAGTTGAAGAGACTTGGCTGTTTTTTTACACGAAGTGTTTTTTATGGGGTTTTGTTTACTTTGATATTTTGACTCCCAGTTGTTATATTCAACAATTTCAACAATTTAAAAGTGACTCATGGGCTCTAAAATGAGCAAACTGATTCAAAGAACCTTCCAATTGTTGCCCCGCAGGGCGTTTTTTTCTTCTTCTTCTTCTTCTTCTTCTTCTTCTGCTTCTTCTTCTTCTTCTTCTTTTTCAAATTTTCGCATTTTTCGAATCCAGATCTTCATTTAAATTGTAAAGAGCCATTCAAGAACCACTAAGGAGCCGCAGGTTGCCGACTCCTGGCCTAGGTACAGTGGTCGACTTATCTTTACACACGCCCAATCCCCTGTAACTTCGTCATTAAGTGCTATTAGCCGTCTCTCTACACTGTATCAGTACATAGTGTTCAACATAATCACTCTACATTATAAACCAAAGTTAACCCTGGCCACGTAACAAATGATCAGTCAGCAATAGCTACGTTGTCCCGCCATCATCCTAGATATTAGCCGTCTCTCTACACTGTATCAGTACATAGTGTTCAACATAATCACTCTACATTATAAACCAAAGTTAACCCTGGCCACGTAACAAATGATCAGTCAGCAATAGCTACGTTGTCCCGCCATCATCCTAGATATTAGCCGTCTCTCTACACTGTATCAGTACATAGTGTTCAACATAATCACTCTACATTATAAACCAAAGTTAACCCTGGCCACGTAACAAATGATCAGTCAGCAATAGCTACGTTGTCCCGCCATCATCCTAGATATTAGCCGTCTCTCTACACTGTATCAGTACATAGTGTTCAACATAATCACTCTACATTATAAACCAAAGTTAACCCTGGCCACGTAACAAATGATCAGTCAGCAATAGCTACGTTGTCCCGCCATCATCCTAGATATTAGCCGTCTCTCTACACTGTATCAGTACATAGTGTTCAACATAATCACTCTACATTATAAACCAAAGTTAACCCTGGCCACGTAACAAATGATCAGTCAGCAATAGCTACGTTGTCCCGCCATCATCCTAGATATTAGCCGTCTCTCTACACTGTATCAGTACATAGTGTTCAACATAATCACTCTACATTATAAACCAAAGTTAACCCTGGCCACGTAACAAATGATCAGTCAGCCATAGCTACGTTGTCCCGCCATCATCCTAGATATTAGCCGTCTCTCTACACTGTATCAGTACATAGTGTTCAACATAATCACTCTACATTATAAACCAAAGTTAACCCTGGCCACGTAACAAATGATCAGTCAGCAATAGCTACGTTGTCCCGCCATCATCCTAGATATTAGCCGTCTCTCTACACTGTATCAGTACATAGTGTTCAACATAATCACTCTACATCAGTGGCGTGCCGACCTATCTTAGCACAGTGCTCAAGCACAGTCATTTTTGGGGGGTGGGTGGTCTCCGCAAGGGGACCTACCCACCTTCAGATACATTTTATAATGTAACATTATCCACTAATACAACTTAATGTATTCACACAAACATGGTGATGAGGGTGTATAGTACGTCGTATTGCTGCACAGCAAACAGTAACAATGTTAATATCAATAATGGAAAGGGAACAAAAGATTTCTATCAAGAAATATGCAGTGAACATGTATATTTGTGCTAATGCTTGATCCATTTTGAGGGTTGAGTATGACTAGGTGGGTGGATGGTTGCAAAAACTGGTCGATGGTACTGTGGGTGGATGGATACTAAAATATTTATGAAACAATATTCAATTGCCCTGTTTTCAGTACTTATTGAAAAGATTTGATTAATCGTAAACACAGGATAACTGTTAGAGAATCATCATGTATTTTCTTTCATGCTCCTGCATGCTGGATCGAAAATAGTAGGTAATTTATTATCTGCAAATAAGCATCGAATTTAATAATCGCTGTGATACATTTGTAATAATAATAATAGCGGGTTGTCTACAGCTCTAAGCCAGCCGTTTCCCGCACTCCAGACGCCACAACACATTTGTCTGTTTAGTATAATTTATGGATGTAAATTAACGAACATGAATCCATTGAATTAATATGTAGAAAAATCATTTTAAACCCGTCCTTGGGTAGCCTAAAACGAAAGATCATTCACAATTATTGTACCTACCTGTAAATCCATTTTAAACGTGTGCTATTGTAGTTGAAAACCAAAAAAATAGCTGCGCTGCATTTTTAAATTATGTTTTTTTTATATGAATGACTTTTCTGTTTTCTATCAAATATACAGTACCTGTTAAATCATTTTAAACCCGTTTTAATGTAGTCAAAAACAAAATGTTTCGCTGCGCGGCTATTTTATGTGTGATTTTATTGCTAATGTAAAATAATTTTAAACTCGTCCTAAAGTAGCCAAAAAACCAAACAATTCGCTGCGCGGCATTATTATGTGTGAATATTTTTGATTAAAAAATCATTCCTAACCCGCTCTAATGAAGCCAAAAACAAAAAAAAGCTGCGCGGCTCTTTTATGCATAATTTTATCACTGATATAAATTAAGGACTTTTCTGTTTTCCTTAAAAAACAGAGTAATATAAAATCATTATCAACCTGTCCTAGGTAGCCGAAAACCAAAAAATTCGTTGCAACGCATTTTTTATAGTGTGCGTTTCTTTTTATAAATAAATCACTTTTTTGGTTTATTTAAAAAAAATACAGTAGCTGTAAAATCATTTTAAACCTGTTCTAATGTAACCAAAAATAAAAAGTTTCACTGCGCGGCTATTTTATGTGTGATTTTAATTTTTTATTGCTATTCTAATATCATTTTTAACCCATCTTAAGGTAGCCAAAAAAACAAGAAATTCGCTGTGCGGCGTTTTTATGTGTGCATTTTGATTATTAATTAATATCTATTTGATTTCTTTCAAAATTATACTTAGTAGGCACCTGTAAAATCATTTTAAAACCGTTCTAAGAAAGCCAAAAAATGTGTTCGCTGCGCGGCTATTTTATGTGTGATTTTATTGCTACTGTAATATCATTTTAAACCCGTCCCAAGGTAGCTGAAACCTAAAAAATTCGCTGCGCGGCATTTTTATTTGTGATTTTTATCATGAATGAATTTTCTGTTTTCTTTCAAAATCGTCGTACCTACCTGTAAAATCATTTAAAACTCGTTCTAATGTAGACAAAATGAAAAAAATTCGCTGCGCGGCATGTGTGGGTGCAATGCGTTAAAAATGTATTACTTCCCAGTTTTGCTCTTCCATTAATGTGTATACCTAATCAATTTTAATCAGTCTTAAAGTAGCTAAAACTAAAATAATTCACTTCGCTTTAATTGTTTTATTGTAGTTTTAAGAGGTGTAAACTTCATCAAACATTAACAATGATAAATTATATGTTCAAGTCTAAAATACAGAGTAAATTGTCTAAAATGCATTAAAAACCTTCAAAGTTTGTATTGAAATTAAATTTTTTCCGAGGCTATGCGCCCCGGACCTGCATGTACTGGGTGGCCCTCCCCCCAGACCCCATTGATCGCTGCCCATTTTATGTTCTTGACCATTGGGGGTGGGTGGGTATACCCACCAATGATTGAGCACCGGTCCTCAAGATAGGTTCGGCACGCCACTGCTCTACATTATAAACCAAAGTTAACCCTGGCCACGTAACAAATGATCAGTCAGCAATAGCTACGTTGTCCCGCCATCATCCTAGATATTAGCCGTCTCTCTACACTGTATCAGTACATAGTGTTCAACATAATCACTCTACATTATAAACCAAAGTTAACCCTGGCCACGTAACAAATGATCAGTCAGCAAGAGCTGACGTTGTTTACTCGTAACGCTGTTATAGAGTTTGGCGCCGGGGGGGGGGGGGGGGGGGGGGGGCAGATTTATGGCGCCGCGGTCCTGGAAGGGGGCTAGTTCCGCGAACAATGCATCGACCTGGCTCTTCCAGAAACTAACCTGTAGGAATAGAGACGCCAGCGTCCCGACGAGTCCATCAGGATCGACGCTTCCGAGTAGAGGGAGAGATTCCGGGAATAGGGATCGTTTCGGGATAATGGGGTTTTTAATGACGAGTTGTTCTGCGACTAGGATGCTGGCGACAGATGAGTGATGTGATGAAGATGAGGTGGGGATGGACGGTGGGAAGGTAGCGGTCGTGGTTTAGTAGGGATAGGGAGTCTCCTTAAAAATGTTTTTTTTTATTTTTATTTTTTTACTGGGGCTTAACGTCGCACTGTTCTGCAGCGACGCTAATGGCGACGGATGAATGATTATGATGATGATTGGGAGATGATGGTGAAGAGTAGGTAAGGATGGAAGGTGGGAAGGAGGAGGTCGTGGCCTATTAGTAGGGTACCTTCCCAGCAATTGCCTGTCGACTGAGGGAATATCACGAAAAAACCCAGTCAGTAAGGACGACCGCAGGAATCGAACCCGGGCATCCGGAATACAAGTTCAGAGCGTTACCACTCACCCAACCTGTCCCGCCTTAAAAATGTTTGCTATAAATTTGTAAATATCAACACAATGAAGATTGACAGTCATCAAAACCATCCCCCCCCCCCCAATTAAAAAAAATGTTTTATTTAAGGGTATTGCCCTTACAAAATAATATGGATAATATTGCATACGTCATCCTATATATTTAAATATGCAAAGTGCAAACTGATTGTAATCTTGCACCGTTAGCCAACACAAAATCAAACATGTTCAAAAAAGACCCAAAACTTGCGCCCTGGGGGTTTGTTGCACCAACGGGCCGATGTCAAATAAGTGAAAGTGTAATATGTGCGCAAATTGAGGTACCTAAACCACTTTCAGACCTTCCGCAGCAGGGGGGGGGGGGGGGGACTCTACTTGACTATGTTTCTTTGGGCAAAATGGATTTTAGCAGTTGCTGAAAGTTAATGCAAATTGTGTCAGAACAAAACCGAGTCATAACCAGTGTTGTGATTACATAATATTATTTTTTATCTAGATAAAGATAAAGATAACATTACAAAAATTTTACTAGATAAGATAATAGAAAATTTCCAAGAAATGATCTAGATAATAGATGAAGATAAAAAATAATTATCAAGTCTCGAGTTTTTAAAAAATAGGGCCTTTAAAACAAGCCAACTAATGCGACTAAACGGAGATGATTTTCCTTTTTTATATCTGACATTTGAGGTTCGTGCATGTTCATGCACTAATTTTATATTTTTTTCTAGATAAAGATAACCAATTATTTAATTATCAAGAAGATAACATATAAAAAACCATTATCTATATTATCTCGATAATAAGTCACAACACTGGTCATAACCTATATGTGCTGATCCCTGCCAGTGTGCCATGCACGGGGGTTGAACTGGCGACCTGCCAGCTGTACTTGCACAGGCTTCTGCTATTGCTACGGTCAGCTATGAGAGGTCAAGCCGTTTGACCTTGACCTGGCAAGGTCGCTTAACAAGCTTGTTGCACATTGCATGGGAAATAGGCCGCTAGGGTCAGTTCTGTCAAAAATATTTTAATTTTTCCAGTGGCTAATTTGTAAAATAATAAGCGGGGAGACGATCTGCAATGATCTTTAGTGTTTTTCTGAAGGAAACAACGGGCATGGGCAACCGCAGGATTTCTGCCAGGTGGGGCAAGGCAAGGAAAACAATATTTGACGGGTTAAGGGGAGTGTGTGGGCGACCCCGTTTTTTGTTTTTGACACTTTGAAATCTATTTTGAGACGAAGGTGAGATGTATTTTGTTGAAACATTCAATATTTTTTATATTTTGCACTTTGAGGTGCTGGGAGACATGTTCAAATTTGCCCCGCAGGGCATTTTTTTGGATTTTTGACTCTTTGAAATCAATTTTATGGCACTTTCGTAGGCCCCAAAAGCTTCGTATGCCCTAGGCAGACTGCCTATGCTGCCTGGATAATACGACCCTGGCTAGGGTGGGAGAGTGGGGGGGGGCACTGATTGTAGGTGTAAAAACACAATGTAAAGACTTACACTCAAGATTAATTGAGCGAGCGAAGCGAGCGTCTGCTTTTGGCTCATTTGTTTGGACCTCTGTTTTTTTTTTGTAATTCTGTTTCTGCCGGTATACAAGTCACAGTTTTTCTTCAATCGAGCTGAAATTTTGCACACATGTACGGATCATTTCTGGGCGTTGCAGACCCTAATTTTTTTTAAAATCCCCTGATTGGTTCAAATTAAAAAAAAAAATCTTTCGATTGGTTGGTTCGATCAATTTGAAATTTTGACAAGTCATTACGACCAACATTGTCCCCAATGTTACAAAATTTCAGCAAAATCCTCCCATTGGTTAAAATTTAAAAACAAATTTCATGTGTTTATTGAAATTTAAACTAGAACCGTTTGACCGATCAACTTAAAACTTTGCATGGTACTTGGGATCGACATTATCTATATTTTTGACAATTTTCAGACTAATCTGTGTTAAAATCCAAAAGTTATTGACATTTAACGGACATTTTGCGTGTTGGCTGTCAAATTTCTCGAATTTCATATTTCACGACAACATTGAATCTTCAGTTTAAGGTAGTTAGAGCAGAAACTTTCAAACGTTTTTGAAACTTATGAGTGTGTAACAGATCGATCTAATATTGTGTTCACACACTTAGACATATGAGTGGTCCCTGGTATATTTTTGGACGAGATCCTGTGTTTTTTGAAAATTAACAATGAATCGTTCAATCATAAAGGTACAATCGATCAACTGAAAACTTTGCATGGTTATTGGGACCAATATTTTAGGAATTGTTGGAGATTTTCATACAAGTCTGTGACGAAATTCAAGACATTACAGAATTTCGGTTCGAGGTGTTGCGCGTATCCGTGCTAGCTCATCAACGCGTTACTCAGAGCGTTTTCCTAGTGATCAGGCGCGTAGGAACTTTATTTTGACAGGGGGGGGGGGGTCAAAATTATAGGGGATCAAAGGATGTCAGGAAAATGTAGTTTACTGCTATACGAGGGGTCTGGGGGACCCACCCCCCCAGTTGCCCCGCAGGGCCTTCTTTGAATTTTTGATACAAAATAATCGAATTTTAAGCTATTCTTCTCAAAGAAATATAAAATGTGTGGTATGCAATATTCTGTGGGAACTTACGAAAACTTATTTTTATAGAATTCCCAATGGCCCCGCAGGGCATTTTTTTACATCTTGATAAAAAAAGAATCGAATTCGACGCTTTTTTGGCATCTTTTTTAAAGAAATTTAAAATTTGTGTCCTATGCAATATTCTTGGTGATACAATAGACACAATAACATTTTGTTATTTGACAAAATCCTAAATGGCCCCGCAGGGAAATACTTGAATTCTAGTGAAAGAGAATCGATTATGAATTGATTTTGGATTCGCCATTTGAAAAAGGTTGCAAGAGCAACAGCAATAAGCAATCAATAAAAAAAATCTGTATGTGTTTTGGAATCTATTGTTAAACGTGTAATTATTTAATTTGATTCATGAGGATGATGATGTTGGACAAATGAGTAAATGAGTTTTCTCATTGGATCATTGGATTGGACCTCTGTTCAATTAGTTTTGCAAAACTTGAGAAAATTTTGAGAATTCAACCTAATAAAGGAGCAAATCTGTTAGTGTTACCATTTCTACTAAAATATCAATTACGTTCAAAGAGTTCATCTCTTTGTTTTTTTCCATATTATAAGAGTACAGAGCTTACAAATAGCACCTTTTGGCAAATTTAAATTATAAATTTATTTGCTCTGCCTCAAGGGGCAGATGAATCTTTGTGTCATTGATAAAGTTGCTTGAAATAAATCTACTATGTTAACCAATCAGAGAAGTTCAATCACACTTTTCAGAAATATGTATTCGGTGACAGTACTCTCTACAGCCTTGAATTGAAACTAATATGCAATTCAAACACATTCATTGTCTTTTAGGAGTGAATGTAAATTCAAATACTACTAGTCCGTCTTTCCACTTGGCACTTACCGAGTGCCAAAAGAGTATATTTGAACAATCCTCCCCATTGCGCTATGTAAAAGTGCCACATATGTACTATACTAGAATGTGAAGTACGTTCCATGCCCAGTGTATTAATTAACTATTAATTGATAATTATGATCTTGGGGAAACAAACGTGAAACGGGAAACGCACGTAACAGTACTGTTCTTCAAAGTGATTTTCTTAAATTTTGTTTTCCCACTAAAGAATTTTAAAAAATCAGAGTGACCCATTACAACCTAATAGACTAATAATTCCGCACACTGGAGTACTTTATGACCTCTGGTATGACCTCAAAATGTTAATACGAATATTTTACTCTAAATATCGTATTGAACACTTTGAGGTTGTACCAAAGGTTATATAATGAACTCCAGGGGCTGGATTCACAAAAGGTATTATCTGCTAATACGTATTATCTTTTGATTTAATACCAAAAACGCCATGTTAAATGAAAGATAATACCAAAGATAGTACGTATTAAGGTGATACTAGCGCTCGGCCGTTTTAGAAAATTGAGAGAGAAAAATTGTTTCATAAGTGAGTGTAACTATTACAGGATGTTCACATGATCAGTCTGATTGTATATTAGTAGCCCTTTTTAATTTTTGCTTATTGCATCGTTAATTAGGCGCCGGTTATTCAACAAAACCGCGCAAAACGATGAAATTTGCGATACGATTGGAGACCAAACCCGTAAACCAATTAATCTCAAATTTTAATCATGATTAGATGAAAGACAAACTTAGGGTTATCCCTTGGCACATTTTTGAAATTTAATTTTATACGGCGCCTAGGGAGACGAGAAAATAGCTAATTTTTCACCAAAAATCAACTAATTATTACTAATTAACGAAACAAAAAATAAAAAATGTACCAAGGGATAACCCTAAGTTTGTCTTTTATCTAATCACGATTAAAATTTCAAATAATTTGGTCTACCCATTTAGTCTCCAATCGTATCGCAAAAAGTGTCTACAAAAAGCAGCAAAATCGCTCGCGCTTGCAGCACCTTAAAGGGCTTATGTCATCTTGAATAAAGCTTTTACTATGTGTTCTTACCATGTATTTAGACAATATAAGACATACATAGTCTAAATTAATTGTACCCTGAATTAATTATTAATTATTTTCTGTGCGAAATTTGAACTTGGCGCGCGTGATTGCATACGTCACTCTATGCGCAGCGCTGATTGGTTAACGTGAACACGGGGGGATAGATCTCGCCCGTTTATGTCTCTCAACTCAACCCTTCTTTTGCACCACTGCCGGTGCACAATACACCTGACAATTAGTAAACAATCGAAAGTTGAGAATGCAGTGAAAGATTCCGTTAGCTGCACATATTTCGAAACATATTTTAAAACTGACAGAATCTGCACATAAATATTGAAGTTTTATTTACCGTGCTAGCAATGCATTGTGGAGTAATTGTGGTTTAATTGTTTCGCCATGAACAATGAAGTGGAATATTATTTCTGTAGATTCAAAAATTATTGCCGTTTGCCGGACTCATCAAGACTGATAGCGATACGTATCACACAATATCAAAATTTGATATTGTGTGATAGTAAAAAACACACTAACACGACACGGAACATCAATTTTCTATTGCAGAGATATAATTTAATTAGGTAGAACGGAACAAAAACGAAACTGATATTTCTTGTCCAATAAAGTCTGGCGATTTGTTGCATATAAATCCTCTGTTTATTGGGTGACTTTTTGAGTGGTGTAAACGAAGAATTGACGAATTATTATTACAGGCTAACCTTCAAATCCATCTTCTACGAATGTGCAGAGCAATCATAAATGGACTCGGAACAAAATAAGGCGGTGCATTTTATGAAGCCCAACTCCGTGTACAATTCGGAGTAGACCTACTAATTTACTTTCTACAAAATCTTATCATGTAGTTGAATTTTTTCCTTGATAGATGTATTATTGCTTTTGTTATACACGACGTAAGGGCCTGAAACGTTTCGGAAAAACTGATATTTAGAAACAAATTATCAAACAAATTGATTAGGCGTGAGCGACGCTACTCTTTGCAAGGAGCTGTAACACTATCATAATGAAAATGTATTAAGGAAAAGTTTTTGCTGAATAATAATAATCTAATTTACTATTTAAAACACAAATTCCCGGTATTTACACTTGAACTCTCTAGCACCATCTAGAACTTAGTCCAAACAAATAACAATCACTCGATTAACGTTGAATGTCTCAATGAAAATCAATTAAATCAGCTATTAATAATGTCAATCATACAATCAATATTCCCTGGAAGACATCTTCTCAGACACTGATAAACGAATACGGACTTTTAACTCTTCTAAAACATTGAAATAAAGCACAAATAAGCTGTAGCAATGGGCTAGCGCGTGGTCTGCGGGCAGGTAGTCTGCACAGAGTGACGTATGTATTCATTTCGGTCGAACCGCTCCCGAGCCCAGGAGACAGGATGGCGGGCGGAAGAAAGCACCGTCCAGTGTTGAGAGAAGGAAGACAGACCGATTAAAGATCACTTGCCACAAGATGATATAGGCCCTTTGTACTTCTTTGTGCATCTGGCCCCTGGGGCCAGATTCACAAAAAGTATTATCTCTTAATACGTACTATCTTTTATATTATCTTTCAATTAACACTGCCTTCTTGGTATTAAATCGAAAAGATAATACGTATTAGCAGATAATACTTTTTGTGAATCCAGCCCCAGTGTGCTGCTTTATTTAGTCTATAAGGCTGTTAATTACCTGATTTTTTTAAAATGTTTAGTGGGAAAACAAAATTTAAGAAAATCACGTTGAAGAACAGTGCGATTCCCGTTTGCTTCCTCAGGACCCTTACCTAATATCGCCAATATTTCAGTAGCACCGTGTTACTGTAGCACGATCGGCTAGTTGCCATGGCGATAATGTTAGCTCTTGTGGCTATAACTTTTAAAACAAAAGTTGTCCTACAGTAACACGGTGCTACTGAAATTTGGCGATATTAGGTAAGGGTCCAGGCCTCTTAAAGAAGGTATGTAGGTACCTAACCTAACTACTAGAATTAACATGAAATATAATGAAAGTATATGTAACACAATTTTGACATGTTTTAAAGTTGAATGCAACAAACTCTATGGGAAGATTTTGTTTTCTAGAACGATTGGTGGGAAAGTCTCCTAAAGCGATGTATGTTCTCCAACCAAATAGCAGGTCTAGTTGCCAGAATCTGTTAGTGTTTCCATTTTGTTACCTACTAAAATATGCATTATTCAAAGAGTTCATCATTTTTTTTCTTCACATTATTGATTTGAAGATATTGTATTAGAGTACCTACTTATGAGCTTACAAATTACACCTTTTGGCAAATTGAAATTATAAATTAAAATTTATTTGCTACATGCCTCAAGATCAGTGGCCTCAAGGACAAGGGGCATATGAATCTTTGTGTAATTGATAAAGCTGCTTTAAATAAATCTACTTGTATGTTAACCAATCAATCAGTAGTTCAACCACACTTTTCAGAAATATGGTGTGAGATAGTACTGTAGGTACTATTATTGTGTTGTGGCAGCCTTGAAACCAAAGCAAAATTCAGATTAGTTCATCTTTCCACTACCGAGTGCCAACAAAGTAGATTTGAACAATCCCCCATTGCACTATGTTTAAGTGCCACAATACTATACTACTAGAATGTGAAGTATGTTTGCCCAGTGTAATAACTATCCCCATAAAAAACACTTCGTGTAAAAATACCAGCCAAGTCTCTTCAACTAAAAAAAAAATATGAAATCTAAAAATTCTGCACTGAAAAGTAGTGATATCAAAAAATTAGCCAAGTCAAAACTTTATTTGAAAATCAAAAAATACTTGGCGCATCGTGTACTTAAATAGCTTGGAAGTATAAGCCAATTATAAATTATACATGAAATATACATATACATAGTATACCTATAATGCCCTAAAAAAAACGATGCGCCAAGTATTTTTTGATTTTCAAATAAAGTTTTGACTTGGCTAATTTTTTGATATCACTACTTTTCAGTGCAGAATTTTTAGATTTCATATTTTTTTTTAGTTGAAGAGACTTGGCTGGTATTTTTACACGAAGTGTTTTTTATGGGGATATCACTCCTTTTTTTAGTTTATTCTAACAACTTGTGACACATATGAAATGAACAATTACTAAATTCTTTTAAAAAATCATCACCCTTTACAATTTCGTTACCACTAATGAATAGCAGCGTATGGTCCTAAATAATTGCTTTAAATGATCTTTCACGAAGAATAGCAAAGGTTTCATTCCAATCAGTCAACCCAGTTCCGAGATATGGAAACACTTCGGTTTTCAAAATGGCTGCTGAACTTTCTGCAATGCCACATAGAATTTATTTCTATAAATGATGTGTATCATTTTAAGCTTTCTGAATATGTATTTATTGTATAGGAGGGAATTATAATAATTTATACATTTGAATGACGTCATTTCCGGTCTCATAAATAGGAAAATTCTATTTGTACTGTTCATATTCCATAGAGATGGCCATCCGAATCGTTTGGCGCTAGTTTCATACCGATTTGTCTACCAGTTTTTGAGATATGACGTTACTTCCGGTTTAAAAATGGCGGCTGAAATCTCTGACCCCTTGAAGTATATTTGAAACATGATTATAATTTTATAAGCTGTCTCAAATAGTATATTTATTGCATCAAAATAAAAATTTGTGAGATTATTAAAATGTGTGACGTCATTTCCGGTTTAGGTATGAGAAACTGCAAATATTATTGATGATAATACATAAAGTTGACCGTCTAAATTGTTTTGCGCTGGTTTCGTTGAAATCTATTTAGCCGTATTGATATATGATGTCACTTCCGGTTTATAAATGGCGGCTTCCGGTTGGTTTTATAACAAGTCACATGAGACGTCAAAAGTACATACGTTACATAAATATCAAAATAATCGGATCAATCTTTGTTTCCAAAAAGCCAATCGATGTATTTCAAATTTCATTACGTCATTTCCGGTTTCTTTAACATAATGTTTAGTCTTTTGCTACTTATCATGCATATAGATGACCGTCTGGATCGTTTGGCGCAATTTTCGTTCCAATCGGTCCAGCCGTTGACGAGATATGACGTCACTTCCGGTTTCAAAATGGCGGCATAAAACCAGTTATAGCAAAAGGCACCTCAGACGCCAAAAGTGCATATGTGGTAAAAATTTTAAATCAATCGGTTCAGCCGTTTATGCTGTGGCCTGTTTACCATATTTTAGCTCCACCCTACTACTACTGAGATTATTATTATGAAAACCGCCCTAAAACACTGTTTTCACGGCCCTCTAGCGCGCAAAGGGCGTAACCTATTGTTCCCAAATTGGTATATGTTGTAGGGTGGGCCATAGCTCGAAATTAAGATATATCGCAACAATGTAAGATTTTCCAATTTTAAGATCCAGTAGGCCGAAAATGCCACTTTGATGCTTACAGTAAAAGTGGGTTTGCTCCAGCCTTTTTAAATGAGTGTGTGCGCGCGCCGTACGACTTGGCTGGCGTGGAGCGACCGCTCCACTAGATCCCCATAAAAGAACACTCCGTGTAAAAAAAACAGCCAAGTCTCTTCAACTAAAAAAAAATATGAAATCTGAAAATTCTGCACTGAAAAGTAGTGATATCAAAAAATGAGCCAAGTCAAAACTTTATTTGAAAATCAAAAAATACTTGGCGCATCGTGTATATAAAAAGCTTGAAAGTATAGGCCAATTTTAAAATACATCAAATATACATAAACATAGTATTCCTATAGGTAATGCCCTAAAAAAAGATGCGACAAGTATTTTATAATTTTCAAATAAAGTTTTGACTTGGCTCATTTTTTGATATCACTACTTTTCAGTGCAGAATTTTCAGATTTCATATTTTTTTTTAGTTGAAGAGACTTGGCTGTTATTTTTACACGAAGTGTTTTTGTATGGGGATATCACTCCCTTTTTTAGTTTATTCTTACAACTTGTGACAATCGAATGAACAATTACTAATTCCTTAAAAAAAAATCACCCTTTACAATTTGGTTATTGCCAGGAAGAATAGCAAAGGTTTCATTCCAATCGGTAACCTAGTTCCGAGATATGGCAACACTTCGGTTTTGATATTGGTTGCTGAACTTTCTGCACTGCCACATAGAATTTATAACAATAAATTTTGTGTATCATTTTAAGCTTTCTGAATATGCATTAATTGTAAAGGAGGGATTATAATAACTTATAAATTTGAACAACGTCATTTCCGGTCTCATAAATAGGAAAATTATAGTTTGACTGTTCCTATTCCATAGAGATAGCCTTCCGAAACGTTTGGCGCTAGTTTCATACCGATCTGTCAACTAGTTTTCGAGATATTACGTTTCTTCCGGTTTCAAAATGGCTGCTGAAATCACTGACCCCTTGAATTGTAATTTAACCCTGCATTCATGAGGTCCCATTTTTCCCACCATTACGGAGGCGGGGTGTAAGAAACCCCAAAAGTAAAATAGCTTTTGCAACATGCTGGAATCAAATCTAGTATTTTGGTCTTTACAGAAGGGATTGTTATTAGTATTACTATGTACTAAGAGTAGAAAAGTTCAATATTTAAAAATAATTATGTATTTGTAAAATTTTAACAATAGGCGCCTGCTTTTTTGGCATTGGCACACAAATAAAATCAAAAAAATTTAAAATGTCAAAATTGGAATTTTTAATTAACAATATTACTGAAGAAGACTCTTCGACTGATCATGTAGATGTTGTTTTCTTCCCGTAAAAAAATATGGAATTCAAGTTTTTACGTTTTTATCTCTTATGGGAATTCTGTGCTAAAAAAAATGACCGATAAATTTAATTATTTGTTTTGAAATTTATATCGAGATTTTTTAGGTCAAATGTTTATCAAGTGTCTTCTAATATTCACATTGATCAAAAATAATTTGTGAACACTCACTTTAATATGCTTTAATCAATATTTAATTAATATTTAGGTGTGACCTTGAAACTCAGCTTGGTCACGCCATTGCGGAGGTGGGGTTTCCTACACCCAAAATAATGTTGAATTACCACAATTATAAAACTAAGCATATCTTGTTCGATCTAGTGATAGTTTTCATTGCTAGACAGTTCAACTTGAAGGTACTGAGAAGGCAGGGTTGATATTGCAACTTAGTAAAGAAACAAAGGGGAAAAAGCAATTCGTGGGGTTTGAGAAACCCCACGTTGGTAACGCAGGGTTAAACATGATTACATTTTATTATTAAGCTGTCTTAATAATATATTTATTGCATCAAAATGTAAATTTGCGATATTTTTAAAATGTGTGACGTCATTTCCGGTTTCAGTATAGGAAACGGCAAATATTATTGATGATAATACATAAAGTTGACTGTCTAAATTGTTTAGCGCTGGTTTCGTTCAATTCTTTTTAGCCGTTATTGAGATATGATGCCACTTCCGGTTTCAAAATGGCGGCTTCCGGTTGGTTTTATAACAAGCCAAATAAGATATCAAAAGTGCATACGTTACATAAATATAAAAGTAATCAGATCAAATTTGTTGCCAAAATGCCAATCGATGTATTTCAAATTTCATGGCGTCATTTCCGGTTTCGTTAACATAAATTTAGGTCTGTTGCTATTGATAATCCATATATTTATGTTTATGTTTATGTTTATTTTTTTCTACAATTTGTTACATTGAACAGGTGGTAGAGGTCTTAATACTAAATATTTTCTAGAATCTAAGTCAAATTAAAATACAACTAAAACAATCTTATAGGTTAAAGTAATTTATATAAATTAATAAAAATAAATACTTATATAAATATAAATATAACTATAACTATTACTGTTAATATTAATCCTAGATCGCTTTTAACTGTTAATTCGCCGACTTAATAAGTACTCTTAATACTCTTAATAATCTTTATACTCAATAATACTTAATACTTAATACTTAATACTCTTAATACTCTTAATACTCTTAATACTTAATATTCTTATCAATAATTTTAACATTCAATAATTCTGACATCTAAACTAAGCTTTTCAACTCGGCCAAGTCGGCTGGAAATTCCCGGAGATCCATCGAGTTCCATTCTCTAATGGTTCGGTTCACGAACGAATGCCTACCACCCTCAGTACGCGACCTTCTCTCCTTGATTTTCCACGAATGGTCGTTCCTGCTGTAGTAGTCCGGCATCGCAAACCTACTCGCCACCTCCTTCCAAGCCTCCTTCCCGACTAACGCTCTGTACATGTTTAAAAGGCGAGCCTTCCTCCTCCTATCCTCCAACGATTCCCACTCTAGCTCCTTTAGCATTTCGCTTACACTTTCGGGAACCCGTTGGAGTGTGATCTTGAACTCACTTCCCACCTTATGCCCTTTGTTTGCTATGACCCACTTTCTGTATTTTGTTTTGCCCGTTACTTTTCTAGAGGCTCTTCTCTGAACATTCTCTATCGCCCTGATCTGTCCCTTTTTGTAAGGGTCCCATACTGCTCCAGCATATTCCGCGATAGGCCTAATTAGCGTTGTGTACGCTTTTGCTTTGGTTCTATGGCTAGCGCCCTTCAAGCTCCGCATCACAAACGCTAACTGCCTTGATGATTTTGCTACTACCGATCCGATTTGTAAGTCCCCGTCCATCTTTCGATCTAGCACCACACCAAGGTATTTACAGCTATCCTGTTTGTCTAATAGCACCCCTCCCATTTGGTAACTTCCACTATCTACATTCCGTGCCCTCGAAAATCTAACATACTGACATTTTTTCGCATTCACAACCATTTTATTTTTAATCGCCCATGTCTCTATTTTATATACATCCTCCTGCAACTCCCTTCTGTCCTGATCACACCTTATAAGTTTGGTATAAGGTGTGATCGTTGAAGGTGTTGAAGGTGTGATATAGTTGACCGTCCGAATCGTTTGGCGCTATTTTCGTTCCAATCGGTCCAGCCGTTGTTGAGATATGACGTCACTTCCGGTTTCAAAATGGCGCCACAAAAAAGTCAAGGGGGGGAGGGCAAATCAGACGCCAAAAGTGCACACGTGGTAAAAATGTGAGATCAATCGGTTCAGCCGTTTAGGCTGTGGCCTGTTTACCGGATTTTAGCTCCACCCTACTACTGAGATTGATTATTATTATGAAAACCGCCCTAAAACACTGTTTTCACGGCCCTCTAGCGCGCAGAGGGCGTAACCTATTGTTCCCAAATTTGGTTTATGTTATAGGGTAGGCCATAGCTCGAAATTAAGATATTTCGCAACAATGTGAGATTTCCCAATTTTATGATCCAGTATGCCGAAAATGCCACTTTGATGCTTACAGTAAAAGTGGGTTTGCTCCAGCCTTTATATGAGTGTGCGCACCGTACGACTTGGCTGGCGTGGAGCGACCGCTCCACTAGATAAAAATATAAATCGATATTTGTGAGAATATGAGATCAGAAGGGCATTTGCTAATTATAAGATTTTTAGTGCATTACGAAGATTTTTCGTTCATGTTGATTGTACTATCTTAAGAAAAATAAATTCGATTAAAGTTTGAATTAAATCAATGTTTCTTTCGACTTACTTTACCTTGGAACCCCACCAGCCGACACTTCCCCTACCCAAGGTCCACTAAATCTCCGCTCCTACTAGCGCGCAGCACCTCACGGTGCTAATTAGGTCGTTGCACACACTTCCACTATGTTAAATACAAAAGTGTCCGCCATTGCGGTGCCAAACGGAAGACGGAAGACGTCACGCATGCGCAAGACCGCGCAAGACAGCTGAGCTAACATCTGAACTGTCACATGAAGTGTCCGTCAGTAAGTCAACATAAGCACAAAATAGTATAAATTGATGTTTACATTTTGTTTGATATTGATCAGTTTCATCGTCTTGGTTTTAATGTAGTCTGTGCGATCAAAGTTATTCAACAAAGTTTACTTCCGCTTCCGCTTTACTTTCGCTTGACTACTTCCGCTTGATTTTACTTCCGCTTTACTCCGTAATGGCGTCAGATGGAACGACCTTATTTGGCGGTTCGCCTGTTCTCCGCTAGGAGAAGATTTAGTGGACCTTGCCCCTACCGAGTGCGGAAAATTCTACACCAACTCGCTCTTGTTAGTCAAACAGTTTTCGAATAGCGTGGATTTGACACTTTGATTTTACGGTAGGGTCTAGTCTATTACATTGTATGCATCAGCTCAGGAAATAACCTATAGTCGGCCACCAAAGTCACTTCAAATTCCAGAGATAATTTTGAGATTTTAACAAATTTATTTCCAATACTTCAACCTTTTCACTAGGTATCACTAATTAGTAATTACTAGGGGTGTTCAACGATTATTTTATTTAAATCGATTAATAATTCGATTTTCGTAATTTAAATCGATTAAATAATCGAATTAAATCGTTTTGATATATTACTATATGTCATCATGTTCAGGGTGGTCATCATATCATCGTATACGGCAATATTAACCTCAACAATGAAATGTGTCTGGAAAGTCATTCATTTTTACGTCAAAGACGCTGTAAAGTGCCAAATTCATTCATAATTCTATCATCACTTGGTAATGCGAATGAGAAATACACACTGAAACTTGGGAAAATACACACAAACATGAATTTATCACTAAAATATTACGCACACAAAGAAAAATGTTGACAGAATGAAGCCAGCCATTTTAGATGTTGTAAAGTGCAACCATTTTCAAGGCAGCAAATTCAAATTGATAATTTGATTATTTTTTCTAACATCGATTATTGTTTTCAATATCATAATCGATTAATCGATTCGATTAAATCGTAATCGTGAACACCCCTAGTAATTACTATTAACTATTTTTCACTAAATTCATTCACTTTTCTCTGATAGTTTTACCTATGTACTGCATTTCTTACGAACTTTAGGATTAAAGGTACGTACTAATAGGTGTCGCCAACTAACTGTATGGATTTCATCTGGACCCTTACCTGATATCGTGTTTTTTTGCGCCAACACCGGGGTAAGACGGTCCACGGTAACCCAGCAAAAGCCCGAATCTAACATTAATTTTAAGGTCATGTGACTGTTGCTACGACGGTCTTACCGGCAGGCTAAATCTCCCCCGTGCTAAGACTTTTTAATAACAAATCGGGGCTAAGGAATTGTCTTATCTCGGTGCGGTCCAAGGTAACAGTCCTAGTGATAAGATTTTATGATGCAAGGGTCCTGACAGTCCTCAATTTGTCAATTTTGTCATGATGACTGGAATAACCCCCTACCAGACTGTTTGATGTAAGTTTATGAAAATATCAAATTTTACAATTAAATCCTGTTTTCAATTAACTATGTAATGGAAGAGATCCAATGAAATTCGTTTTTTTTTCAATTAAATTGGTTAATTCATAAGTCACTTAATTAATAAACTGTCAAGCATATTTTTTTAGTATAATTATTAATTTGGTGTCATTTTAAAAAGAACAATATTTCTAAATGTAAAATTAAATTATTGATATCAAGAAACTACTTGTGTGACTGATAATTACTAATTAGACAGTAAGTCGTCATTCATTATAATTGCAAACTGCTTTATAATAAAATGAAAACTTGACAAAAATCCAATTGGTAATTTCAATGTCCTCCAGGGCTATGTCCTATGGGCTATGTCCTCCACATAGTGGTCCAGAAATCCATTTTTGATTAAGTTTGCAACCCTTAAAATAAGTGACACACAAAGTGGTTTAGATCAACGGAAAAATGTTTCTATATTCAAATTAAATTACTACATTTATAATAATTTAAAATCACTTCAGTCCCTATTAATCAGTTAATTTCGCTGGACTTATATACAACTCGAATGACCATCTTGCTGGGAGTATTGTGGAGGTAAGCTGGCTACTGCTGCGTGGCATTGTCTGCGGTGCTGCTCTCTTGCGGCGGTGGCTGGAACAGGAACAATCAGCTTTACAGCACTACATGGCACTTGTAACAATGTGTACTGACCAGCAAATACCCTTCAAATAATCTGTTGTCGCGGACCCCCAAAACGTATGTTCCTCATTATTGCTCCCTCCCCCTTTCATCATTGGGGAGAATATTTTAATTCGGTAGTCGGTACACCCACTTCCAATAGATCCTAAGCCAGTTTCCCATATAGGTACCAACATGAGGATTTGGCCGGCTTCTTTTGACGCTGACCCTACCTCCTCTTAAGAGTTGACTGCACTAGTACACTTTGGAGATATTTCCTAAATATCGCTTTAACTTTAGATTTTTGAACCGTTCAAATTATAATTTTAAAAAAAAAGTGGAGCAACCTACTTTTTAGTTGAATTAAATACCATTTTATAATTAATACAATACTTGTGCCCAAACTCGTGAGAAATCTGAAATGTCTCTATTTTTCAGATTTTCTTTCCACGACTTTGGGCACAAATTTGATTTGTGATTTAAAAAATTTGCTATTCTAATTATTAACATATTTCATAACTTAAATGGTTCAAAAATCAAAACTTAGCATATAGCGATATTTAGGCAATATTATCTCTAAAGTTTACCTTTTATTTTAGTGCTACCCACATCAAATCAAAAGATGAATTGAAAATAATGTAGTGAATATGGAATAGGTACCTATACTTTCTCCATATTAGTATGGAAAGTCTGCTCTGGTAAGCCAGTTTGCATGAAACAATGGGTGCTGGAACATTAATTAAGAACATGTATAATTGGATCATATTGGAAGCCTGTAAGGTATAATTGTTTTATGCTGTTTTATGAGGTATGGTTTCATCAGTAATATGAATGAAGTACAACGAATTCTAAGCACCATGGCTTCCACTTTAAGACTTATTCTGAACAGACTAAAGTTCATTCACGGTAAGAATAATGAACCGTAATGGCGTCCGTGTACTTCTGTAGTCAAGCGAACGTATACCTACACATGTAATCAATACAATAATCAAAAAATATGTATAATTGCATTACCACTGTAGATCAAAATAAATCTGTTTTATTTAGAATATTAGAATTTCTAATATTTTTTATTTTTAAACATTGTGAATTTCACATAATTTATACAATTTCAATAATCCAAAGAAGAAAGTCTTGCCATTGACAGGGCAGTGTCAATGACCTATTGAATTGGTCCATTGACAGGGACCAATTAACGACGTGATCGACCAAAACGTCAGAAATATTCTAACAGTGAACGAACTTTACACAGGACCCCTATTTTCGAGATTGTTCGAGTGCTTGCCTAATCAAGCAAGTGACGTTCTTCCCAAGCATTCAACCTGTCACGTTAGTTTATTATTCTGTTCAGTCTGACGTCAGGCGGCTGTGAATGTATAAGTCTCGAACGATCTCGAAGCTAGGTCTCTGGGAGAGCACTGAGAGCGCTTACCTCGGCCAGGCCCGTCAACTGCATGAACGAGGACTTGACGTTGGCGAACACCGACGGCTTGGCAACGCTGTCGGCGGGCGGAGGCTTCTTCACGTCGGCTCCGTCGTCGGGCAGGAAGTTGGCCGGGTCGGGCAGGCTCAGGTAGTCGGGCTTCACTGCAACGTGCAGGCATTCCTTGATCAAGTAAGATCAACCATAAAAAACACTCCGTGTAAAAAAAACAGCCAAGTCTCTTCAACTAAAAAAAAATTATGAAATCTAAAAATTCTGCACTGAAACGTTGTGATATCAAAAAATGAGCCAAGTCAAAACTTTATTTGAAAATTAAAAAATACTTGGTGCATCGTGTATATAAATAGCTTAGAAGTATAGGCTAGATATAAATACATATACTTATAGTATACCTACAATGCCCTAAAAAAACGATGCGCCAAGTATTTTTTAATTTTCAAATAAAGTTTTGACTTGGCTCATTTTTTGATATCACAACGTTTCAGTGCAGAATTTTTAGATTTCATAATTTTTTTTTAGTTGAAGAGACTTGGCTGTTTTTTTTACACGGAGTGTTTTTTATGGGGATATCACTTATTTTTTTAGTTTATTTACACAACTTGTAAAACTTATTGGGGCAACAATGACTAATTCCTTTAAAAAAATACGCCATTTCCGAATTAGTTACTAAGAAAAATATTGTTTGGAGCTAAATATAAACTTAAAGTGATATGCCATGAAGAATTGCGAAAGCATCGTTCCAATAGGTCCAGCCGTTTTCGAGATATGGCATCACTTCCGGTTTTTAAAATGGCGGCTGAAATAATACATTATTTTGTATTATTATGTATATAGATACTATTATTTCATTATAAGCCTTCTGAATAGGTATGTATAGGTTTTTATATAAAGGGGAAGTGAATTTAATCAGATTTCGCAAAACGATTACGTCATTTCCGGTTTCAGTAATTAGAAAACTTTAGTTTCACTATTGTTATTTCGTATAGATGACCGTCTGAATCGATTGGTGCAAATTTCGTTCCGATCGGTTTAGCCGTTTTTGAGATATGACGTCACTTCCGGTTTCAAAATGGCGGCACAAAAAAATTATAAGGGCAATCAGGCAGACGAGCTGTATACGTGGTGAAAGTTTTAGGTCAATCGGCCCAGCCGTTTAGGCTGTGGCGGAGACCGCGGAATTTATTGGAAGATGAATCATTATTATTATTATTATTATTATAATCATCTGAAGAAAGCCGTACAATTTCACGGTTTTCAGGGTCCTCCAGGTCGCAAAAGGCATAACGTATTGTTC
This sequence comes from Leuctra nigra, assembly GCA_934045905.1. NCBI lineage: Eukaryota > Metazoa > Arthropoda > Insecta > Plecoptera > Leuctridae > Leuctra > Leuctra nigra. The sequence goes on along the minus strand of OW203769.1, from coordinate 11,094,757 downwards.
CCAAATTTGGTATATGTGGTGGGGTGGGCCATAGCTCGAAATTAAGATTTTTCGCAACAATGTGAGATTTTCCAATTTTGAGATCCAGTAGGCCGAAAATGCCACTTTGATGCTTACAGTAAAAGTGGGTTGCTCCAGCCTTTAGGTTTAAACGTTATGTTGTGTGAGAGTGTGCGCGCCGTACGACTTGGCTGGCGTGGAGCGACCGCTTCACTAGATATTATAGATATAAGTAGGTTGATTGAGGTGGTATTAGGTATACATTGATTTCTGGCCTACACGTCTATATTATTTATACAAGATGCGCAAAGTATTTATTTCTTTATTTTTTAATCAATGACTATTTTCTAAAATATACGCTATTTCCGATTTTGTTACTAATAAAATTTGCGTTTGATGCTAAATAATGCTTAAAATGAGATTCCATGTAGAATTGGGCAAGTATTGCCCCAATAGGTACATCCGTTTTCGAGATATGACAACATTCCGGTTTTCAAAATGGCGGCTGAAATTACTGACACCTAGAATTTTTTTCTATAAATGTTATGTATCATTATAAGCCTTCTGAATATGTTTTTTATTGCATGAAGAGGTGATTAGTATGTTTTTCATTTTTATTACGTCATTTCCGGTTTCGGTAATAGTACAATTCTATTTCAACTATTGATATTCCATATAGATGACCGTCTGAATCATTTGGCACTAATTTCATTCCGATCGGTCTAGCCGTTTTCGAGATATGACGTCACTTCCGGTTTCAAAATGGCGACTACCGGTTTGATTTATAAAAAGGCACCTCAGACGCCAAAAGTGCACATGTGGTAAAAATTTCAGATCGATCGGCTAAGCCGTTTAGGCTGTGGCGGTGATAGCGGTGTTTCCTGATATCATTATCATCATCAGATAGGTTTTAAAAGGGGTGTAATTTCACTGTTTTCACGGCCCTCTAGCACGCAAATGGCATAACCTATTGTTCCCAAATTTAGTATATGGAGTGGGGTGGGCCATAGCTCGAAATTCAAATATTTCACAACAATGTGAGATTTTCCAATTTTATGATCCAGTAGGCCGAAAATGCCATGTTGTTGCTTACAGTAAAAGTGGTTGGTCTGCTCCCTAGTTTATTGAGCGAGCGAAGCGAGCGTCTCCTTTTGGCTCTTTTGGCACGGACCTCTGTTTTTTTTTTTTTTTTTTTTTTTTTTTTTTTTTTTCTGTTTCTGACGATATACAGGTCAGAGTTTTTCTTCGATCGAGCTGAAATTTTGCACACAAGTACGTAACATTTCTGATTGTTGCAGACCCTAATTTTTTTGAAATCCCCTGATTGGTTCAAATTTAAAAAAAATTATCTTTCGATTGGTTGGTTTGATCAATTTGAAATTTAGCAAAGACATTGCAACCAACATTGTACCCAATCATAATAAATTTCAGCCAAATCCACCCATTGGTTCAAATTTAAAACCATTTTTCCTGTGATTTTTGAAATTTAAACTAGAACCGATTGACCGATCAACTAAAAACTTTGCATGGTCATTGGTACCAACATTTAAGGTATTTTTGCCAATTTTCAGTCAAATCTGTAGTTATTTTCAAAAGGTTTTGTAATTTTAGTGACATTTTGCGTGTTGGCTGTCAAATTCACGGCGACTTCGAATCTTCAGTTCAAGGCAAGGTAGTTAGAGCAGAAAGTTTCAAACGAAATGAAACTAATAATGACCATTCAACAGATTGATCTGATATTGTGTACACACTAATATCATATGATTTGAGTGGTCCCAGGTATAGTTTTTTAAAGAGATCCTGTGATTTTTGAATATTAACGAGGAACAGTTCAATCATAAGGGTTGATACTAACATTTTAGGAATATTTAGAGATTTTTATTCAAGTCTGACAAAATTCAAGATTTATTGGCTTTTAATGATATTTTCGATGGACAGACTTTCGGTTCGAGGTGTTCTGCGTATCCGTGCTCGCTCATCAACGCGTTACTCAGAGCGTTTTCCTAGTTAGGCATTTACGGTATGTTGAGTGCGTGTGAGTGTACGGTACGACTTGGCTGGGTGGAGCGACCGCTCCACTAGATAGAGAGAGGGTAGAAACAAATAACATGTCCGGGGGAAGGCAAAACCCATTCACCGTAAGAAACCGCATACCTTCAAACATAAAGTCAAGTCAATTATTTATTAGATTGTCATCCAGCAATCTATTATAATATTTATTAATATTATACATTTTGTTACAGATATTTTACAGTCATTAAAATTGTATTTAAAATTGCCAATTGCCAATTGGGCTAAATAAACAATCTAGGCTCTCTAGGCTAAATAACATGGCTTGCCAGTAGATTTCAAGGTAAGGGTGAATGGATTTTAGCTGGATGCAGCTCTCAAAAGTGTTTTTACGGTCTTTGTCGAGAATAGATGACTGGTACAAAACAGAGTCTCCGTCTGCAGAAGATGGCAGTAAACCTTCGAAACATCACCATGCAAACGGAACAAAACTGCTCCTTCATCCTGATTCTGATGATCCTGATGATTCTGACAGACTCCACATCTTACACTGTTTAGTTAAGTCGCGCGATCACTCGGGTCGTGGTCTCACATCTTCATAATTTTTGTCTTCCTACCTTATTACATAATCCCTGAAAGATTTAAATACTTCTCGTGTCTAGTTTCTGAGATAAATTGATTTGCCTTTCCCATGTTATCTATAAGGCAGTCCAAGTAAAATCATGTCATAATGTAGTTCTGATTTTTTGTATAGTTAGATTTTAACAAAAAATCTGGTAGACATATGGACATACAGTTTGTGTTTCCTATGTTTGAACTCCAACCAGATGGAGCCACCGTCATTTGCTCTGTTAGACCGATAAGTCATCATTGCGAGGTGAGCGCGTAATGAAGCCTTTCTCGGCCTAGCAGAAAAACTGCCGATCAGATCAGCGCATTCTGGTGAGAGTTCAAACAGAGGAAAAACAAACTGTACCATCAGCGAAAAAAATTGGAAAATTGGAAACAATACCAAACTGTGTTACTCTAAAAGTAAGAAACCAATTTGAAATGATTTTCCTATAGCTCCCATGTAAAAGTTCTGTTCATTCTCCGATGACATAAAATTGAAAACTCGTTATTGGGTGAGAGTTGCAAACCGCAGTACATTAAATGAGACTTTTATACTTAAAAGTATAGTTGGAATGTTGGAAAAAGTATTTTTGAAATTTGGTACCACTTTCAAAAAAATATTTCTAGAGTCGGTGACAGGAAAAGATGAACACACTTTAGCATTGCCAGGGTTAGGGCGGCCCATGGTAGAGCGGGTTCATCTTTGCCTGTCACCGACCATATTTGCTACATCGAGTAATCCTACCCCTTTACCCATCCTCCGACTCAACCTCAAAGCCCCACAACGCAAGTGGCTTACCTCCGTAGACGAAGTTGTACGCGATCCTTGCGCCGCGCTTGGCCTCGCGCGCCACCTCCTGCCCCACCTGCGCCGCCTGCGTTGGATAGCACAGCGCCGCCACGGTGAGCCCGCCGGTGGTGCCGTACAGGAGGCGCCTGAACGCGCCGCCGCGCAGCCCCAGCACCACGCCGGCCAGACCGCCGATGCCGATGGCGCCGTAGCGAGGCAGGTAGTTGCTCTCCTCCTTCAAATACTCCAAGCTGTCTGTGAAGCAAACAGCACAGCGACTTAGACAAGATTGTCGACGAAGTTAAGGTGCTGCAAGCGAGAGCGATTTTGCCGCTTGTTGCAGACACTTTTATGGATACGATTGGAGACAAAATTGGTTGACGAAATGATTTGAAATTTTAATCATGATTTGATAAAAGACAAGCTTTGGGTTATCACTTAGGGCCAGTCTTTCAATACTCTGCTAACTTTTAAAGGGTTGATTAGGACTGTATTGCCATGGCAACAACCAATTGAAATACAGAGTTTTATACTAACTAACTGTTAACAGCTAATTGAGTTTAGCAGAGTATTGAAATATACACTTATATTTTTTTACTTCGTTAATTAGTAATAATTAGTTGATTTTTGGTGAAAAATTGTCTCTTTTTTGTCTCGGGGGGTGCCTTATGAAAATTTATTTAAAAAATGTGCCAAGTGATAACCCTAAGTTTGTCATTGATCAAATCATGATTAAAATTTGAGATCAATTGGTTAACGGGTTTGATCTCCAATTGTATCGGAAATTTCATAGTTTTGTACATTTCATAGTTTGTAGAAGCAAAAATAAAAAAGTGCTACTAATATACAATCAGACTGATCATGTGAACATCCTATCAAAGTTTCACCCACTTATGAAACAATTTTTCTATCTCGATTTTCTTAAACGGTTGATCGTTCGCACCACCATAACGTCGCACAGTTCTGCATCTAGGCTAATAGTGACAGTTGAATGATGATGAGGATGAAGAATAGGCCAAGATCAATGGTGGGAAGGAGGCAGTAGTGGATTATTAGCAGGGAACCTTCCAATCATTTGCCCAAGGGAAACCACGGAAAACCTCAGTCAGAAATAAATTTCTTACACATTTCTCTGGCAAAATTTACAGCAAAATATAAGCCCTAGAATCAATACTTTATAAGACCATTTCAACAATAGTACATGATTACCAGCAAATATTATTACGTTATTTCAAGAAAGAAAACAAGTTCACAAAATGACCTAAGTTTTGTGCTAAAATAAAATTACAGCAGAAATACAAAGCAGATAAGGTGCTGATGAAGTTAAACAGTTTGTTGAATGATTACATTTAATTTAAGGCAAATTAATTGGATTACAGAAAGTCTATTTACTCATTTTAGGAGTATCTGCTTCATTTCTTCATTTTAATTGTATAGTCTACACATCTTTCTTAGTACAATTTTCTGTTCTTTGTTTACTGTTTCACTAGAGTTTGTTTTTATGTTTTAAGAATTTTCTCCTCGTTTAATTTATTTAATTACATTGCGTATGTTCAAGTTGTAACAGATACGATGTTGTGAAAGTCTGAAAGAGAACTACGTAGCTTAGCTAGCGGAAGAAGCAAAGATTGAGTCAACACTCACTGTTCCTCGGTCACTCGAGTTGCAAAAGCCCCGCGGCTTTACGTGTCTTGCTCGCAAACCTCGCTGCCGCACGCGTGTTCTTGGCAGCAGCATTCCTCGTCGTCGTCTACGGGGCCGGGCTCTTCGCACGGTGGTTCCTCGACGTCCTCAGGCGGTTTTAAGTCCCTCACAACGATTCCCCCTTCACACGGCTCTCCGGCAACCAGTCCTTTGACGACTACCGGTTCTTCAGCTACTTCCGGTTCTTCTGCGACAACCGGTTCTTCTGCGACAGCTGGTTCCTCGGTGACAGCCGGTTCCTCGGGGCCAACCTGTTCTTCAGGGGCAGCCTGATCGGCGACTTCGGCTGGCTCTTCTTTCTGGTCTTGATTCTGGTCTCCGCTATCTTCCCCGCGATTTTGAACGTCTTCCGTAGGTGCCTGATGATGGCCGTTTCCATCACTTTTGTCGTTGACCTCTGTGTGAGGTTTATGTGCCGGGCAATCGCAATCTTTGTCAGAAGGTCCGTGCGAATGACTGTGTCCGTTCTCTCCATGGGAATGGCTGTGTCCATTCTCTCCGTGGGAATGGCTGTGTCCGTTCACTCCGTGGGAATGGCTGTGTCCGTTCTCTCCGTGGGAATGGCTGTGTCCGTTCTCTCCGTGGGAATGGCTGTGTCCGTTCTCTCCGTGGGAATGGCTGTGTCCGTTGCCACTTGGTAGTTGACCGTTTCCACTTCGTCCCTCATTGTCATTAGGTTGTTGAACATTTCCATTACACCCACTATTGTAATTAGCTTGTTGACTGTTACCATATCTTCCGTTATTGTAATTAGCTTGCTGACCATTTCCATTACATCCATCATTGTAACTAGCTTGATGACAGTTTCCGTTTCTCCCGTTATTGTAATTAGCTTGTTGACCATTTCCATTTCTTCTGTTATTGCAATTAGCTTGCTGACCATTTCCATTACATCCATCATTGTAACTAGCTTGATGACAGTTTCCATTTCTTCCGTTATTGTAATTAGCTTGTTGAACATTTCCATTACATCCATTATTGCCATTGGTCTGAGGTTTATGGGCCGGACAATCGCAATTTTCCTCAGAATGTGCGTGCGAATGACTGTGTCCATTGCTAGTAGCTTGTCCGCAGTTTCCATTACCCATGTTATTGCCATACGTAGAAGAGACATTGCCATTGTTTGCATAATTTCCATTCGTTTGTTGATTATGATGACCGTTCTGAATATTCTTATTAGATTGTTGGCTCTCGGATTGGCAAATGGAATTGGGCTCTTCAGAAGGATGTTGCGCACGGCCATTCGTCACACCGTTGTTAGCTTCATTGCCATTACTTGGACACTCGCACGACACCTGTGAACTGGGTTGGTCTGGATACTGGCGATCGGTTTCATACCGATGCGCCGGACATTCGCAGCCGGCTCCCTCGCACGGTTGACTTCGCCTCGCTTGCTGACGTAGCTCGGCTGTGATCCCGTGCTTGCTGCAGACTTGCCCGGCCACGATGGCTCGCCTGTGTTCGTCGCAGAAGGAGTCGTCGGCGGAGGTGATCTCGACCTCCGGGAGATCCCTTGAGCGTCGGCAACCGCCGGACTGCTTCTCCACCGGCTGGGTGGTTTCAACGTCGGGGGCGTTGCTTTGTTGTTGCGCGGGGGAGTTGGTCGAGCATTGGCAGTCGGTCTGGACCTGGGCGTGGTAGACTTGCGGCGTCGATGACAGGCCGTGGCAGACAAAAGGCTTGTAAGTCTCGGCGGAAGGAGGGATTTGCTGATTGCAGGAGCCGCAAGCGTCCGATGGAGCTGGCTCGATCTCTTTCCGAGGCGCGTCGTTTTGTTCGGGACATGAACACCTTGTATCGGACGTGGATTGACACGACGAAAAGTCCGGTTCGATCACCTTCTGAGGAGGTGCGGAATCTTGTTCGGGACATGAACATCTCGTATCGGCTTTGGATTGACACGATGAAGTATCTGGTTCGATCACCTTCTGAGCAGGTGGTACATTTTGTTCAGGGCAAGAACATCTCGCATTGGACTTAGCTTGGCAGGACGAAACTTTAGACGCAGGTGGACCGATCTCTTGCTGCGACGGTGCGGTGAATTGCTCGGGGCACGAGCACATCACGTTGGACGACTCGATGGCCTTGTGCTCGTGGGCTCCACAACCGCCTTGCCTCGACGCAGAACGCTGCTCCGCAATCACCGGCGCTCGCGCAGGATCGTGCAGCGCTTGGCAGTCCGTCTTGCGACAGAACGACGAGCGGTCGTTGATGTACTTCCTACTCTTGTTGCAACACGCGCCGGGGGTTCGATGTCCCGCGATGATGGAAGGCTGCAAGGTTCGACCCGTGTCGCCCGAACCTTGGCTGGATCTTTGGACAGCGGCCGCTCCGCAGCCTTGGCCGGCCGTACTCTGACCTTGGCCGGACTTCTGGTCGCTGCCGATGGAGCAGACGCCGCCCGGTGGGCAGTTGCCGCCTCGCTTGTACAGCGGGCCCTGTCCGGCGCACGACGACGTTGGGTCCTTCTTGCACGGGGTCAGCACGGGAGGGTCGTCGGGAGGGGCAGTGGCGGGGTCCAGGTGGTCAAGACGGGAACGCTTCGGGCCTGCGGGGCGGGGAAGGAGGGTCAAAACATGCAGGAACAGGATAGATGTCGGTTTGTCAATGCTCTGTTAACGTAGCGCGATCACTCGATATAGCACATTTTTATTTATTTTTGAAATAACCATTTCAAAATATATTTTACCTACAACAGTTCAACTATATTTAAGTATTTAAGACTCATTTAAAGTCCAGTAGTTTGCAACTCCCGCCCAATAATGAGTTTTCAATTTTATGTATTTTGACAATGTACAAAACTTTAACATGGGAGGTATAGGAAAATCATTTCGAATTTGGTGTATAAGTTTTAAAATAGCACACGTTGGTATCGTTTTCAATTTTTTTCCTGCTAGTATGTCCGTAGGTCTACCAGAAAAAGTTTTTTGTTAAAATCTAACGGTACAAAAAAATTAGAACTTCTTTTATAAGCTTAAAAATTAGACGATTTTACTTGGCTGCCATAAGATAACTTGGGGGAGAAAACTCAAATTATCTCAGACACTAGACACGAGAAGTGTTTAATTTTTTCAGGGATTATGTATGTCATGATTATCAATAAGTACACAAAAATTTATGAAGATCTGAGACTATGCCTTGAGTGATCGCGCCACCTTAAATCAGTTGCTAAGTTTGACAGTTTCTTAGTGATGTTAATGACTGTTGCAGTGGCAATGCTGTCAATTTATCACAGCATTGAAATACCAACCCTAAATATGGATCGAACAAGTTCTAGTCATAGTGTGAACCATTAGCTGTGTAAGTTCTTTCAAGATCTACTGGAGTCTGACTTCAATGTTATAAATTCTCTTCTAGATGTTAACTGTCCTTAGGCATCTTACCTGTCACAATACCGAACTTTACACTAGGTTACATCAAAATAAGGTTGATTTAAACTCTGTACCTCAGAGAAGCTGTGTAATATCAAACAACTAGATCTCTGCACCTCGTAACAAGGGACACTGAATCCACACAACAAACTCCATTACTTGGGAAACGCATTTTTACAAAGTTGTAGTTCAAAATTATCAAAAATTTGGTGTCAAAAGTCCACTTTTAAGTCAGGTAAAAAGCTACTGAGGTTCTCTATTCACTCGTAACATTTTAAACAAATCAAAGAAACAAAGAACAAGTAGTAACAACAAACAATGACAAATAATTTTGTCAGAAACAAATAAGTAGGCCCAAGAAATGGCGAATTATTAAAGTGGATCCTACAGAAAACAATTTCATCACAAACAAAGCCAAATGTTATAGACCTATTGGATTCCTAGATCTTGCCTACATGATCACACTACAGATTGATTTCAAAGAAAAGGAACAGAAAGACTTACTTTTCGTGTGAGCCAAACCCGTGTCGCAAACATCGATGACCTCTTTTCGGAGTCCCTTGTACTTGTCATGCCAGACCCAGAGCTCCTTTCGCACGACACCGATCTGCTTCTCCAGCGCGCCCGGTTCTTCCATTGTGCCCTGCTGCATTTGACACACGTTGCTCTGGCTGTACAGCGGCAGGTCACTCGGTTTCACCTTCCCATCGTCGCTGGCTTCCGCAATGACACTTGCGGCGCAGACGAAACTGCTTGGGACCAGGAATTTCTTGAAAACCTGAACAGAATTTGTGCTTCATTAGCTCCATGTACTTGATTACTTAACACATCTGTTGACAGTGATGAATTAGATATGAAAATAGAACATTATGTAAGAACAAGTTGGGTTATGTATTCTTCTATATTTCAGTGTCAAAGCGCTTACCCGCGTTCGATGCATCGTATTTCGGAGGAGAGACAATGGGGTGTGTGAATCAATTGATAACGTGATCAATTTAGGGTTTCTATATTTGTTAATCACATATTACTTCATCGAAATACTTGCTCATCTCACTAATTTTACTGTGCCATCTTGAAAGGCCGGTCGATCGAAAAGTTCCAATATTTGAAATAGAAAGAAACGTGACCGACCGAGCCATGCTGCTCCCTTGCGGAATCTCAGGGAAAGATTTCACGCGGCATTTTTTTGAAATATTTAAATCCGTGACAAATCCGTGAAGTAGTGCGATTGCGAAGTAGTGCGAAGTAGGTTACCAATATTTATTCGTTGGTCATAACGTTGTCTTAAACTTACATACTTTTAAATGAAGCCAAAAAAATCATTTGAAATGAACCAACAATAGGTACTACAGGTTTCTACCAAGTTTCCAATTTTTTTGCAAACTATTTTGATTTGTCTCTTACCAAAACCCATGTTCTTCCAACGCCATACAAAAGACCCGGGTCAAAACAGTCTTCATTGGGCCTACGACGAACAGGTTCAATACCAAAAATTTGGGGCAATGTTTGATCTAAAACGTCGGTCAACATTTTCTCGACGTCTGCACTCGATGGAAAATAAAAGATGTTAAAATCACAGCCATCCTGTTTTGGCACTTGCTGTCAACAAAGACAAAAAATACGATCACTGCAGAGGTGAGACACAACCTGTTGCTAAGCAAGGTTCATAGACATAAATCATACGCAATATCACAACACTTTAGTTATCCCCATTTGTGATAATTTGCTCAGTGATACTCCCACTATGTAACAGCTATTTCAAACAATTTTATTACCTTCAAAACAATCTTTTAAAAATGAATGTTTTCCACTATCTGTGCCACTAGACTAGGGGAATAAATGTACATAAAAATGCTCCATTTATTGTATTTCTGTAGTACCTCAGAGGTAGAAAGCCTGCTGTCCATTTCAATGATTATTTAGGTGAACTCATAGTCATAACCAGTATTTTTCTACAAAGTAATTTTCCTAGTAAATATTAGATTTAAATTTTCCGACGATAGATTCTAACCAAATTCTAATATTATTTGTATTAAAAATTAACGTAAAGGTATGAAGATTTTTAAATATACCCCGACGTTTAGATATAAGATATAGACACCAAATTCTAAATAATTTTTCTACACCTCCCGTTCTAAAATTACCTCATATCCTGAAGACATAAAATTGTTAACTCCATATTAATCGAGAGTTGAAAGTTACAGGATTTTTACGATCCTTTCATATTTAAATAAAGTTGAAATGTTGAAACAAAAAATAAAAATTGTTTATTCCAATAAAACGAATTTAAGGATAAATACCTATTAATACCTAAGCATATTATTTTATAATCACATGCATCGTGTGCAATTTGGGTACGGAACCTATGTATTTATTTTGTATCTTAACATTACAGTTATGTTATAACTACATTTTTATGGTTCATTGTGTATAGACGTGTTTTATGCGTAATGTTGTTTATAACAAATAATTAAATCATGTGAACGGAATAATTATGTTTAGCAATGAAATCTACTTCTAGATGTTTTGTAACTGACACTCTTATTTCACACAATACGGAATTCTAAGTGGACTAGCCGTATAGCCGTATTTACCTTGTTGAGACACTGAAGGCAGCTGTCAGGTTACAGTTCGAATCCAGATACGGCTATACTGATATAGTCAACTTTATGCATCGCTCAGTTAAAACACGTCTATACACAATGAACCATAAAAATGTAGTAATATTGTATAACATAACTGTAATGTTAAGATACAAAATAAATACATAGGTTCCGTACCCAAATTGCACACGATGCATGTGATTATAAAATTAAAATAATTTAATTAAAATAATACTTATGAAGCAAAATGAAAGAAAGGATTTCTTGTCTAGTAAGACAGTTTGCACGAAATAGCATTTATTTGCTCCATTGGGTTTAGGGGAGACTGGGAGTGAAAGTCACAGGGGCAACACATGTGTGGGTTATGTGACTCGGCACATAACATACCTTTAGGCTCAGTGCTGTAGTCCTGTCAAAATCTGTGGATACCTACGCTAAAATTGTTACATGCGAAAGGAGAAAAGGGATTTTGGGGGTGAAGCCTCCAAGAGAGGTTTGCTCAAGGTCATTCATTTGGTTGCATTTTCATGATTGTCTGCAGATTCAATGCCTGTAGGGCGATTGTGTATTTTCTCAGATTATTATTATTATTACCTATTAGAATCCATTTATTAAGCAAGGGGAAACTTCACAAGGCATTGGAAGGAAACAGGGGAAGAACGCTATGAGTTAATGTGTAATACTAATCTTGCATTGATTTTTATGAGCGCACTCAGAATATACCCTCGGTTTTTAGAAAATATTGCCACAAAGTCTTGAAAAACGCAATTGAAATATCGATTTGTATGGCAGATAGATACAAGTTCCAACATAAAACTTCGTTGATCTCAGTTTCATCCGAATGTGACTTATAGCGTTCTTCCCCTGTACCCTCCAAATGTAATATAATCCATGAGTGCATTGTGTTTATGGTTTCTTGCTAAGGTTTACTCAATAAATCCCCAACGTTTTTTGCTTTTATGTAGTTTCTACTGGTTATAATCTTAGGGACGGTTACCTTAAGCTCCACTTCAGAAAACTCGGTGAATTTTCATTATGCTGCAATTTAATTGCAGAGCTTATCAGTTTGCATTCATTACATTTGGTAACTACATTGACTACATTGTAGCTACATTAGCTACATTGACTGCATTTTTTTTAGCTATGCCGCAGTGTGTATGTTGATACACCACATTTCCCGAAGTGGAGCTTAATTTAACTGAAGATTAAACTAATTGTAGGTAATATTGGTATCTACTGTACTTTGACATTTAGAGAGCATTAATATCCGCAGTAATGTCCGCAATTAAGACGATCCTCTCCCCATCTCTGCGGAACAGATACGTATATATTCGCCGCCGGCGCCTCTACCGCCCATGGCGCCACCTGATTGGATCTCTGATGAGATGAGCGGTGTTATCATCGCCGATTACACCGTATTACACCGCAGTCATCGGACCAGCACAGAACTCCATTCTTTTACGTGAGCCCATTAAGTATATGGGATCATCTCGGACGAATATTGCCGTGTGTTTTTGTTTGTTTTGGTTTTTGATTGTTTTGGGGTCATTGACCTTCCACACTCATCCTACAACCCTTGCTGTTTTTTTTAATAAAAAAACATTGTGATTAACATTTTTACATACTATAATTTGGCTCACAATTTGGGACCCTATTCTAGAACAAATTCCCAATTTAGTATTTCAATTTCGTTACGTGTGATTTTCTATCTATTGTAGATTTATATTGGTGATGAAAATGCGTGAAAATGAAACTATTTTCCGTGATACTATGTGCAGACAAAAATATTACACTGCATGTATGACATTACGTTTAAAACCATTTCCCTGCCGCAATATTCACGACTTATTTTCTCAAAAATCCATAGGTAACTTTGAAAGTAACTTTCCAAGAAACTTTGAGTAACCTGTAACTTGTAAGTTCATTTTTTCACGAAGTAACTTAACTTTTTTTGACCAAGTAGGTAACTTAACTTTAACGAAGTTCCTTTTCTCAAGTAACTTACTCAACACTGGGAATTATATTCACCACGCACGGTCATAGATTGACATTGCTGGAATCGAAATCCATAGAAGAATTGGACCAGTCCTGGGAAGGTTCCCTAATAATAGGCCACGATGCCTCCTTCCCACCATCCATCCTTATACCTATTCATCATAATAATCAGTGAATCGTCGCCATTATTCTGATTGCCAAATAGTGCGACGTTAAACAGCACTAAAATAAGTATAATTATTATGTACACTTGGCCAAACAAAACTTGAACGACCAATAAATCTGATAGGCTGATAAATGTAAGATCGCACCATCAGAAGTCAGTCTAAGCGATCTCATTGTCTCACTCTAGTAGGTGACCTCACATTTCAATGATAATAACAAGCTTTGATTGGTTATGGGACATGACCAGCAGTCATTCAAATTTGGTCAACGTTCAAGTTTTGTTTGGCCGAGTGTACCTGGGGTAGAAGGCCGGAAATCCATTTTAATTATTCTTAATGTCAGCTCAAACTTCATTCATTTGTAATAGTGGCACGAGTAATTGTGTAAGAGAATACTTCAATATAACTTTATTTGTTGACATCAGTCAAATGCCAATTGATAGCTTGATTACATCATTCTAAAAGTGTGTAAAACTGAATCGAGAAAACGGACGTCCGCCCGTCTACCTCTGAGCTATACAGTATTTATCATCATCATAATCATTCTTTCGTCGCCATTAGCCTATAAGTTACAGAGCAGTGCGACGTTAAGGTGCTGCAAGCGCGAGCGATTTTGATGCTTTTTGCGCGCAGGCACTTTTTTGGATGCGATTGGGAGACAAAATGGGTTGACGAATGATTTCAAATTTTAATCATGATTAGATATATAACAAACAAAGGGTTATCACTTGATAAAATTTTAATGTTTTGCTTTGTTAATTAGTAATAAATAGTTGAATTTTGGTGAAAATTTTTTTCTTTTCTCGCTGGATGCCATTTGAAATTTAATTTAAAAAATGTGACAAGAAACGTGATTACAATTTGAGATCAATTGGTTAACGTTTATGGTCTCCAATCTTATCGGAAATTTCATAGTTTTGAGCGTTTTTTTTAATAGCCGGCGCCTAATTAACAAGACATGAAGCAAAAATTAAAAAGTTCTACTATTATACATCAGACTGATCATGTGATTTGTACGAGTAGGTATTCAGAACAGTTCAATGAATATAATTTCACAGCTTGGAGTGGTGTATTAGTTTTATTTTGTCACACAGACGTTCAGTGCCTGAAAATTAGTAAAAATATGGCACTAAACATCTGTATAGGACGAAATAAAACTAATACCCTATTCTAAAATATGAAATTATTTTTATTGAACAGTTCTGAAGAAAAAGTTGACAATTACATTGGTAAAAGATATTGATAAAAATCGATGAAAAAACTCTTCAAGGCCAAGCTCACTACCCAGCCGTCTAACTAAAATAAGCAATAAATAATATCGAATAAGTATCAGTTTTTGGTTATTTAAAAAAAAACTAAAATAATATCGAAGAATACTTCTACCACAATACAAACCCAGACTATGTTTTGTCACTTGGACCACCGTCTACGTGGTGAATAGTTTCTATGTTGTGATAACTTGGCGAACGTTCGCTGACCACATGATACTCTCGTCGTTTACATCGCTACATTCTGCGGTCTAGGAGAGTTCCTCTCTCCCTCTCTCTCTCCCACACGCAGCATGGTGTATCTCCTGTCTCACTCGCACACACACATCGGACGCTAATGGACCGTGACTTCAATAAAACTCTTTGATTGTCAGGTGAGACAAGAAATTCAATTTTAGTTCGAGTCGAAATATTTTGTACTTAAGGCAACTAGATATTTTATGCATGGAGGTCAAAATCTGCACGACTGGCAATCTGGAGGGTGATTCTAAATTTCCTTGCCGTGTCGTATCAATTGATACGGCGTCACTGCCATGTTAAATAGATAGCACTCCAGTGTGCAGTGAGCCCGTATCACGTGAAACGAGACGACACGAGAATTTAGAATAGCCCCCCTGATGTCTCAGATGAGTGACTAAAGAATTTCCTCCTTCCTGCCTGGGTCGTGAAATTCCCTCAGTCGACAGGCAAATGCTGGGAAGATACCCGACTAATAGGCCACGACCGCCTCCTTCCCATCTTCCATCCTTACCTACTCTTCACCATCATCTCCCAATCATCATCTAATCATTCATCCGTCGCCATTAGCCTCGCTGCAGAACAGTGCGACGTTAAGCCCCGCAGAAAAAAATTAGTTTCTAACATAAAACTTAGGGGAAGATGCTTTCGTTAAATAATTAATCATTATCTGCATTTCTTTTTATATTTCATACCATTTCTGTCTTTATTTTTATTAAATTTCTTTCAAAACATGTATTTAAAATCGATTAATCAATTGAAATTGCCTGTCCCCCAGCTAATAAACAAGATTGAGGTTTGTTACCATAGCAACCAGGGTGATGCAATTACCCTATTTAAAAGAACGGAGGGTCAATTATCTTGAAGTTCTTGAAAGATTTGTCTGAAAACGGTATAAATAATACAAAAATATAATGAAATTCTGGTCCCAATGACCATGCAACATTTAAAGTTGATAAGTCAAGCAGTTTAATATTAAATTTTTAACTTATCAGAGGATTTCGTTAAAAAAATACATTTGACTCTATGACATTAGTGTGTGTGCTAAATTGAAATTGCCTGTCCCCCAGCTAATAAACAGTGTTGAACAGTGTGACCTGGGAATTGCCAATTGCCTAC
>OW203769.1:10941993-11078684 GCA_934045905.1 Leuctra nigra | reverse complement strand
CGTGGATCTCTCTGCAGGGTTTCAATCATGCTTTCAACCTGGTGGGAAGATCTGCCGGAGAGTTACATTGTTCACGCCACGTCTGACATGATCCTGCATTGATGAGGCGCGTCTAGTACCAGTCTTGTCGTGGATCTCTCTGCGGGGTTTCAATCATGCTTTCAAGCTGGTGGGAAGATCTGCCGGACAGTTACATTGTTCACGCCACGTCTGACATGATCCTGCATTGATGCGGCGCGTCTAGTACCAGTCTTGTCGTAGATCTCTCTGCAGGGTTTCAATCATGCTTTCAAGCTGGTGGGAAGATCTGCCGGACAGTTACATTGTTCACGCCACGTCTGACATGATACTGCATTGATGCGGCGCGTCTAGTACCAGTCTTGTAGTGGATCTCTCTGCAGGGTTTCAATCATGCTTTCAACCTGGTGGGAAGATCTGCCGGACAGTTACATTGTTCACGCCACGTCTGACATGATCCTGCATTGATGCGGCGCGTCTAGTACCAGTCTTGTCGTGAATCTCTCTGCAGGGTTTTAATCATGCTTTCAACCTGGTGGGAAGATCTTCCGGACAGTTACATTGTTCACGGAACTTATCGCACGCATAAAATATGAGATACAAATTATTTCGGCCAAATATAAACAGATTTTGAAAAATAAAAAATGATTTTGATCTATGTTCAATTTGACATTCATTTTTGCCGTCAAAAGTATCAAAATCTCAATTCCCTAAACATCTTAAGAATGCATATTGTCTAATGAAGCGCAAGAATGGACGGATTAACAGCTCATTCTTGGTAATCGAGCGCTTGAATAGAAGCCCGTGCTCGGGATGGGTCGGGATGGGTCGAGACTCAGATATTTGCGAATATACCTGGGTATCACGATTAGTTGATTCGTACTGTATAGAGCTTCTTTTCCACATCGTTGGTCGTATTTAAATTGCAGTGTCCTTCTTTCACAAAGGTGCAATTCTCCCACGCCGTGTGACATTAACGGCTGCTAAATGGCGAGACAAGAGGGCCGTGGAACAACTCGACAACGGTACAACAAACTGTCCCACTGCCACATGACGAATCTCTTCGCACCACGAGAGAGAATAGAAACAAGAACGCTCCGTGTAACGCGTTGATGAGCGAGCCAATTCATATTCGTGTGATAGTTGCTGATCTTGGAGACGGATATGAAGATAATTGGATAAAATGCATCAAAGGTGCACTGATAAATTCTTTGGAATATTTGAATAAATCTGACAAATGTTTCAAAACAAGCATAAAATGTCAATAGGGAATAGGCAAACGGTTAAAATACAATATTTCAAAATAACAACACATATGTTGGTAAAACACACTATTTTCAATCTCAAAAGTGTAAATTTTCATTAATAAAATTAAAAATCAGTGTAAACAGACGGGAAAACGCTATCACGGCGAGTGATGTCATATTTTATTGTAACCATGGCAACATCATTGTTGGTTGATATAAATGGCATCACTCGCCGGGATGGCGTTTTCCCGCCAAAATTTACACTGATTTTCAATTTTATGTTTATGAATGAAAATTTGCACTTTTTATTGTTAATATATAGTGCGATTTACCAACAGATATTGTAATTTTGAATTATAGTTTATAAAAAATACATACATATTCTCTATTATACTCTTCTAGTTCTTGGCCGATTTGTCTATAGATTGTCAGAAACACCTAAAATGTTGGTCCCGATTACCATGATAAATTAATTGACGTTGATCGGTCAAACGGAATTCCAGTTTCAATTTTCTACCAATCACAGGATCACGTTCAAAAACTATACGTGACCGCTCTTACGACATAAGTGTGTGTGTAAAATTTATAATCGATTTGTTGAATGGCTCGACCTGAATAGTGCAGGAAAAAACACAGACAGTCAGACAAACAAAAACACAGAAAAAAAGAAGAGAGTACCGTAGAATAGACAGTGGAATAGAATTCACAGAAAGAGGCTCCATTTTTGGGATACGTTGAGATACTAACTTGGTTTTATGGAAAGCTTTCAGAGGGGTCAGAAGGATAATGGAGAGATGTGCATTGTGAAAAGTGTCTGTGTAAACTGGGGCTCGAACCTTGACCCTCCACCTTGCCGGTCGAGTAGTTCAGTTGGTAGAGCGCTCGCCCGGCCAGTGAAAGTCCATGGTTCGAGCACCGGATCGGCGAAATACTTTTAAAATCGCTCATACCTCAAACTGAATACGTTTAAGGGGGGGGGGGGGGGGGGGCGTGCAACCCCACCCCGCAAGTCGTTTTTTGGACGTTTTTTTGGTTTTTGGAGTTGCCAAAGTCTCAACAATCTCAATAATTAAATTTTCCGGACTTTGGCAACTATATAAAGTTGTGAAAATAGGTATATTATAACAACTGTATAATTGTCAAAATCCGGCAAATTGAATTGGAAATTATAATTTTAATTTTGGTGTATCCTGTTCGACTTTATACTTTGTTATGAAAAGTAAAGTAATCCAAGAAAGAAGAAAATTTCGTTTTATTATTATGTATATTTTTTACGGTATTACTGAAGAGTAAATAGTTATTATGTTTACACACTTGATGTTCATCAAGACTTCAATGAATACAAAGCCTTGTCACCCTATAGTTTGCTTCCTGCCATGTGTGGGTGATGCGCCGTCCCGTTGCGCAATCACTCACAACATGGCCGTTATTCCGTGTCCATGCAGAACAGAGCCCGAGAAACAAACAGCGTTTAATTCCCAGTAATTGCTTCACTTCAGTCTTCATACATCATGATCATTAATCTACTTGGGACGAACAGTTACACGGCAGTTGCGCTCGAATCTGATTCACTTACTCAGTTTCATAGAGTACATTGGGAGAAGGTACTTAGGGTAATTGTAAGGTGCGAGGATGATTCTTCCACTGATGATTGCAGGGGGGCGCAGGTGGGCGCGCGCCCACCCAAAATTGTCTACTGCCCGCCCTCTGCCAACCAAAAAATAATCGAAGATATTTTTATGAAAGTATTTGATTTTTGATTATTGGTTATAATTTAATTTTTTTGTCTTTTTGTCTGGGGCTTAACGTCGCACTATTCTGCAGCGAGGCTAATGGCGACGGATGAATGATTATGAGGATGATGATTGGAAGATGATGGTGAAGAGTAGTTAAGGATGGAAGGTGGGAAGGAGGCGGTCGTGGCCTGGGAAAAGACTGGGAAAAAACCCCAGTCAGGAAGGGCGGCCGCGGGAATCGAACCCGGGCCTCCGGAATACAAGTTCAGAGCGTTAACCACTCACCCAACCTGTTCCGTAATATAATTTAATGAAATAAAGTATTTTCAGCATCCCATAAATTCCTTCCCATTACTTTCCATCACTTTCCATTTTCCATCACTTTCCATCACTTTCCATTAAATGCCCTGCGGGCATTTAATGGAAAGTGATGTGCCCACTCTACATAATTGTCAGCCGCTTCATGAGCTAGTTTTGCTGAGTATTGGTGAAATTTGTACATGTTTATCATCTAACCCCTTATGTTTATGCCAATAATTAAAAATATCTTTTACTCCCCCCCCCTCACACCCACCCAAAAAAATATTGAAATATATTAATGAACAAATGCCTAATAATTAATAAAATAAGATGATTTTAAAGAGCATTTTGTGAAAGTTTCTATCACCAACTCCGCCATTTTTATTCTTGTATTGAAAATCAAAATTTGACCCCACCTACTCCCAAAATGTGATAAAATTTGATATATCAAATTTGATTGATTTGATCAAAATTGATCTAATTGATTTGATCAAATTTGATTAAATTTGATATCAAATTTGATATTTCAAATTAAGCACACAAAATGTCAGCAAAATGTCTATTACTCTTGAACTTCATTACATATTTTGTCAAAAAACACTTATAATGCTGGTATAGCAACCATGCAAAATTTGGTGGTGATCGGTCAAACGATTCCAGTTTTATTGGCACACCGAGTTGAGTCTCTTTCATATTGGCAAGCTATAAGATACAAACTACAAATCGAGTAAGACCGATTTTGCTGGAAATCATTTAGTAATGAATATTTGTGAAAAAATTAAAATGTAATTCAAAATAATAAAATATATGATTTGAGTCATGTTTTAAGTGCATTCGATCGCATTGCTTGCTTGATTATTTTACATATATTTCATAATTTGAATGTTTCAAAAGTTGAGAAAACGGACATCGGGCCTTCTACCTCTGAGGTACAGCAACGCGTATTATTCAACTAAATGCTTCGACTCTGACACGAGCCTCCCCGATGTGCAGTCAAGGTCTCTCCACACACATCCAGAAGGCCGTGGTGTGTTTTGTTTGAATTGCTTGACAGGTGCGGGTCAGTGATCTCGACTATTCATAGCCAGCTCTCACGCCGCAGAAGAACAAGAGAAGCAAGACCACTTGCATTTATTACGCGGTGTTGCACGTGGAACCACCTGACCACTCAGGTAGGCAGGCAAGACAGTCCGTAGAAGTCATTGCTCATCCTTAGATTGGTAAACACATACCCTGTGTATAATGTTACGTCCAGCCTCACTTATTAGCTATAGACGTCAGAATAATGTTACGTACATGTGTCCAGTGATGATTTCAGACATTTTATTCGGGGGGGGGGGGGGGGGGGGGGGGGGCTAATGAAAAACTGGGGTGCAAAATATAATCTGGATAGGGGGGTGGGTGTACCCAAACGTTGTCCGCATAGGAACTACTTTCATCATGGGGGGGGGGGGGGGGGGGGATTGCGACACCCAAAAGGGGGGTCTGGGGGGTAAAGCCCCCCAGCCTAAGCCCCGCAGGGCGATTTTTAGGTTTAAAACCAGTTAAAAGTGATTCTGGGGCTTTAAAATGCACAAACCGAAGCAAAAAACCATCCAATTGTTGCCCCGCAGGGCATTTTTTTGAATATAAACATTTTAAAATCGATTCTGGGATGCAAAACTTCTCAAATTACAGAGAATAGCTCCCTATTTTTCGTTTTAATAAAAACATAAAATTTAAGAATTTTGTTTCTATAGATTGTTTTGTCTCTGGGCTGGGGGGGGGGGGGGGGGAGGGGGGGGGCCCGTGACATGCCTGAAATCATCACTTCACTGCATACGTCCAGGAAAAATGTAAATCAGACCCAAGCTCATCTTTTAATGTCACCCTACGCAAAATGGTGGGTTGTATACATACACCGAGTTTTCTTTCTGAAGCAGGCGAATAGGAAGGGGGAGGGGGAAAGAAAATTTGCACCAAATTCATGCCTGAAATTCAAACATTTTCCGGGGCTGTGCGCCCTCGCCCGCATATCGCTGGGGCCTCCCCCCAGGCGTCTTTGTAGACACTAGTATAGCCAGCCCACGTTCTTTTAGGGCCGGTCTTTCAATGCCTTGCAAACTTTTAAACAGTTAACGTGGCTCAACCGATCGAACATTCCAAAATTTTTTTTTTTTGAAATTACCATCATGAATTACTTTTTCCAACATTTCAACTATATTTAAGTATAAGAGAATCATAAAATGTAATTTAACTTGCAACTCCTGTCTTACAGCGAGGTTTCAATTTATTGCATTTCGAGATTGAACAAAACTTTAACACAGGAGATATAATTTCGTTTTTGGTTTATAACTTTTAAAATAGCACACGTTGGTATTGTTTTTAATTTTTTTCCTAATAGAATGTCCAAATATCTATCATAAAATAAGTTTTTTGATCAAAGTTGGGACAAACTAAAAATAAGATCTTCATTATTAGCCTAAATGTGACACGATTTTACCTGTCTGCCATAAGATAACATGGGGAAGAAAACTCAATTTTTCTCAGAAACTAGACACGAGAAGTGTTTAATTTTTTCAAGGATTGTGTATGGCATGATTATCATTAAGTAGACAAAAAATTATGAAAATCTGAGACTATGCCCGATTGGATGAGCCACCTTAATTAGGATTACATTGCTATGGCAACAGCCAATGACAATCCTCGAATGACCGATTAAAACTTAACTACTGGTTTAGCTGACTATAGAAATACCGGAGGACCAGGCCGGTCTTTCAATACTCTGCTAAAGTCTCAATTAGCTGATTACAGTTAGTTAGTACTAAACTCTGTATTTCAATTTAGTTGTTGCCATGACAATACATACCTAATCAACCGTTTAAAAGTGATCAGTACTTATTGAAAAACTGGCCCTTATAGAATATTATTCCCCCCTCTTGCAATTTTTTCCTACGCTAACTGTAGCTTAAACTAATGGTAATTACCGGCCCTTAGAAACAATTCATAGAAAATATAGTCCAGTAATATTCTTCTACCATCCCAGTCATATTCCCGCTTCACTTACAAAATATTTCTCCTCATCCCCGTCCCGTGCGAATCTTGACGCTGACCTCACTGTGACCAGCTGACCTGGCATGTGTTGACCTCGAGGTCACGCGTGTGTCGTGCGAATGCGACACCAGGATCGAACTCATGTCCTCTTGCGCGTTGCAATTCATCCGGGTTCACAGAAGACTCTGCAGTTATGTCGCTTCGTCTGTGAATGGTTATAGTAGTAAATGCAAATTCTTTATTAGCAATATGCATATTAGCTATTTGGAAAGTGATACAAGCGCTAGGCCGTTCGAGCAAATTGGGGGATATAAAATGTTCAATTGGTTGTAACTTTAATAGGATGTTCACATGATCGGTCTGATTGGATATTATTAGCATTTTTTAAACTTTTTTTCAAGAAACCACGCATCCAATTCATCCAATCCATTCATCCAATTTTGGGTACTTTTGGAAACCCGTGAACCAAAAATTGATCTCAAATTTTTCAAGTGTGTTGTTCAAGGATGAACTTATAGGGTTGTTACTTGAACATTTTTTAAATTATTTTTTATACGGCACCCAGAGACACAAGAAAATATCAAATTTTTCAACAGTCATCAACTAAATTATTACCTACTAATTAACTAAGAAAAAAAAATTACCAAACGGTTACCCTATGTTTGTATTTTATCTAATTATGACAAAAATTTCAAATAATTCATCCATCCAAACGTGTCCAAAAAGACTGTCTGCAAAATGCAGCAAAATCGCACGCGCTTGCAGTCAGTCCCCCTTGTCCCAGAAAGTTGGTTTTTCACTCTCTATGGTTTAGGCCTTAGGGGACAGTTGAGGGTTACCTCTTGTACAATGCTTACAATGTCGCCCAAAAATCGTTTCATTATCATCTAGTGGAGCGGTCGCTCCACGCCAGCCAAGTCGTACGGCGCGCGCACACACTCATTTAAAAAGGCTGGAGCAAACCCACTTTTACTGTAAGCATCAAAGTGGCATTTTCGGCCTACTGGATCTTAAAATTGGAAAATCTCACATTGTTGCGATATATCTTAATTTCGAGCTATGGCCCACCCTACAACATATACCAAATTTGGGAACAATAGGTTACGCCCTTTGCGCGCTAGAGGGCCGTGAAAACAGTGTTTTAGGGCGGTTTTCATCATAATCTCAGTAGTAGTAGTAGGGTGGAGCTAAAATATGGTAAACAGGCCACAGCATAAACGGCTGAACCGATTGATTTAAAATTTTTACCACATATGCACTTTTGGCGTTTGAGGTGCCTTTTGCTTTAACTGGTTTTATGCCGCCATTTTGAAACCGGAAGTGACGTCATATCTCGTCAACGGCTGGACCGATTGGAACGAAAATTGCGCCAAACGATCCAGACGGTCATCTATATGCATGATAAGTAGCAAAAGACTAAACATTATGTTAAAGAAACCGGAAATGACGTAATGAAATTTGAAATACATCGATTGGCTTTTTGGCAACAAAGATTGATCCGATTATTTTGATATTTATGTAACGTATGTACTTTTGACGTCTCATGTGACTTGTTATAAAACCAACCGGAAGCCGCCATTTTGAAACCGGAAGTGACATCATATCTCAATAACGGCTAAATAGATTTCAACGAAACCAGCGCAAAACAATTTAGACGGTCAACTTTATGTATTATCATCAATAATATTTGCAGTTTCCCATACCTAAACCGGAAATGACCTCACACATTTTAATAATCTCACAAATTTTTATATTGATGCAATAAATATACTATTTGAGACAGCTTATAAAATTATAATCATGTTTCAAATATACGATAAGGGGTCAGAGATTTCAGCTGCCATTTTTAAACCGGAAGTAACGTCATATCTCAAAAACTGGTAGACAAATCGGTATGAAACTAGCGCCAAACGATTCGGATGGCCATCTCTATGGAATATGAACAGTACAAATAGAATTTTCCTATTTATGAGACCGGAAATGACGTCATTCAAATGTATAAATTATTATAATTCCCTCCTATACAATAAATACATATTCAGAAAGCTTAAAATGATACACATCATTTATAGAAATACATTCTATGTGGCATTGCAGAAAGTTCAGCAGCCATTTTGAAAACCGAAGTGTTGCCGTATCTCGGAACTGGGTTGACTGATTGGAATGAAATCTTTGCTTTTCTTCGTGAAAGATCATTTAAAGCAATTATTTAGGACCATACGCTGCTATTCATTAGTGGTAACGAAATTGTAAAGGGTGATGATTTTTTAAAAGAATTTAGTAATTGTTCATTTCATATGTGTCACAAGTTGTTAGAATAAACTAAAAAAAGGAGTGATATCCCCATAAAAACACTTCGTGTAAAAATACCAGCCAAGTCTCTTCAACTAAAAAAAATATGAAATCTAAAAATTCTGCACTGAAAAGTAGTGATATCAAAAAATTAGCCAAGTCAAAACTTTATTTGAAAATCAAAAAATACTTGGCGCATCGTTTTTTTTAGGGCATTATAGGTATACTATGTATATGTATATTTCATGTATAATTTATAATTGGCTTATACTTCCAAGCTATTTAAGTACACGATGCGCCAAGTATTTTTTGATTTTCAAATAAAGTTTTGACTTGGCTAATTTTTTGATATCACTACTTTTCAGTGCAGAATTTTTAGATTTCATATTTTTTTTTAGTTGAAGAGACTTGGCTGGTATTTTTACACGAAGTGTTTTTTATGTAGATTCTAGAGGAAGGATCAAGAGATTTTCTTGAGATAGAAGTATTTGGTACGGACTTTACTTCGTACTTGATGTAATCCATACGAAAATTATATAATCCAGAAACATTAAAACATTGAACTCTGTAAACTAGGCTTTAGAGATGAACTTGTTAGATGTCCCACTCCCTAAAGTAAACATTCCCTGTTCTGTGAAACTCTTGACTAATGCAGCTTAAGGTTCAACACTAACAGTTAGAAGCGAACAATTACACAGACAAAGTGTTTTCTCAGCTTCTAATTGCATCCATAGTTAATTAACCCGGACAGTTATGCGCAAGCGCAGCAGTGAACTCACGTCTGTTTCAATACAATCACGTAATTACGAGAACTAAACTCAGCTCGCGGCCAAAATACACGACTTAAAAGTAATTGAACTTTGACAATTTAACTGTAATTTAATTAGATGTATTTTTTTCAATGACCTAGCTACCAAAGGGTATTACGAGAAAGAAGAATGGAATTCACACAAATTGGCTCCATTCTTGCAAAAAGTATCAATTTTGACCATGGTGTTATATAATATTAGATGGTTTTGACATTGTTTTGGGTTTCTAAAATTGCACGTGAAAATCGAAAGTTGAGTTTTGTTGAATTGAAGCTATGTTTTTTTTGTCGGCTTAAATGTGTTCAAACGTAGGAAATATATACACCAAAACTGGAGCCTTTTGTGTGGATTATATTCACCTTCTATCGTGGTATAGAAGATAGACAATTGTAGGTTTTTATAGCGTAATTTTTCAATTGACCAATATGTTTTTAATATAAGACTTACATTTAAAGATAAAAATGAATAAACTAAATGCATTCAAATTAAAATCCTAACCAGTTCAGACAGCTTTACGCAGAAAAGTAGCTTTACCTACATAGCTTTTAGCTTTTATTAGTAGCTTTACGCACACAATCATAAGAATGTTGTGTCAATACAGAAGTGCTCTTTTTGGAACTGTCATATTTTGACATTATTTTGACCTACCAATACGTTTATTCTATACATTTAAATATAAATTTGACTCTATCAATGGCTAAAGCAAAAGTGTCAAATCCTTACATCCTTATTTATTTGCGCGAAATTTGACCTTTTTGGTATCATAAAATTCGTAATTAATTAGGTAGGTACCTATTTTTCCAATGCATTCACTCCCTACATAAGCATTTAGCAGACATTGAAATTAGATGGCAAAAGCGACTGACAGATTTTAAACCTGTTCCTGAACTATATTTGTATTTGTCAGATGCAAGGTTATGACACTTATACATGCGATATAAAAGCATGCAATTTAGACAATGAGAAACGTCATGTCACAATTCTCATATATCTCATTCAATCAACACGCAATAGTCCCACATTAAAAGCAAAAGTAAAGTTGTTGTTTTCATTCGTTCGAATATTATGTTTGAAACGTACAATTACTTTGGTGTAACTCGGCGACCTGGTTCCACGCGTGCGCAGATTGCAGTCGCTGTGAGAAAGACATTGTTCTAGGTGGCGGTGACCGGTCCGTGCTGACTCGCACCAAAACAACGAGAATCATTGCAGATTTTCAAGAGTCCACATACTTGATGAAATCCATGTTTTATGAAGCACAAAAAGGCGACGCTACTTTTTTCTAAACGGCTTTACCGATTGTCTTCAAATTTTCACAGGTTATAGATAAAGAGTATAGATCTGTGTCTCTAGTGGCCCCAAAGATTTATTTTTAGTTTAGTTATTTCAGGGCAGAGGTGCCAAAAAGACTCATATAGCCCATGCAGTGGCGTGCCGAACCTATCTTGAGGACTGTGCAAATTCATTGACGAGTATATACCTAATGGTCATTTATGTTAGCAATAAAAAATACACAAAAAACCGCGCAGCGATTTTTTTGTTTTTAGCTTCATTAGAACGGGCTTAAAATGAGTTTACAGGTAGGTAGGTTTTTAAAAGAAAACAAAAAAGTCGATGGTTCATTTGAAAAAAGCACACATAAAAATGCCGCGCAGCGATTTTTTGGTTTTTGGCTATAGCTTAGGATGGGTTTAAACAAATTTTACAATAGCAATAAAATCACACATAAAATAGCCGCGCAGCGAAACTTTTCGATTTTGGCTACATTAGAGCGGGTTTAAAATGATTTTATAGATAAGTACTACCTATATTTTTGAAAGAAAACAAAAAAGGCTATAATTAATTTAAAAATATATAAACACACATAAAAATGCCGCGCATCGAATTTTTTGTTTTTTGGCTACCTTAGGACAGTTTAAAAATGATTTTACATTAGCAATGAAATCACACATAAAATAGCCGCGCAGCGAAACTTTTTGTTTTTGGCTACATAAGAACGGGTTTAAAATGATTCTACTGGTACTAGATTTTTAAAATAAAACAAAAATGTGATTAATTAATCAAATAAAAAACACACATAAAAATGCGGCGCAGAGAATTTTTTGGATTTCGACTACCCAGGACGGGCTTAAAATGATTTTACATTCTACTCTGTTTTTGAAGGAAAACAGAAAAGTCCTTAATTTATATAAGTGATCTGATTATGCATAAAAAAGCCGAGCAGCGATCTTTTTTTTAATTTGGCTACATTAGAGCGGGTTTAAAATGATTTAATAGGTACCTCTATATTTTTGATAATGCCGCGCAGCGAATTTTTTGGATTTTTGTACCTTAGGACGGGTTAAAAATGATTTGACATTAGCAATAAAATCACACATAAAATAGCCGCGCAGCGAAACTTTTTGTTTTTGGCTACATTAAAACGGACTTAAAATTATTTTACATGTACTATATTTTTGAGAGAAAACAGAAAAGTCATTCATATAAAAAAAAAGCATTAAAATGCCGGGCAGCTATTTTTTTGGTTTTCAACGTCATAAGCAAGCGTTTAAAATTATTTTACAGGTAGGTATAATTGTGAATGAAAACAGAAAAGTCATTAACTTACATTTTGTAATAAAATCACATAGGTACAAATGCTGCGCAGCGAATATTTTTTGTTTTAGGCTACCCAAGGAGGGGTTTAAAATGATTTTATGGTACATGATGGAAATGTATCGCAGCGATATTTATATTTTCTATGCTTATTTGCTGATAATAAATTACTATTTTCGATACAGCATGCAGGAGCATGAAATAAAATAGAATTTGATTCTTTAACAGCTATTCTGTAAAATAGGTCATTTGAATATTGTTTCATAAGTATTTTAGTATCCATCCACCCACCGAATAGTCCAGAGTCTAAAGGGTTTGACCCCCCACTAATTGCAACATTAGAGTATTTTATATCATTGGATTCAGAAAAAATTACTGTATAACATACCAAAAGTCTACCAAAATCAAAACAGGGTGGCTGCCTCTGATTGGTCAATTAGTGAAAAACAATTGAATGGGATTATTAATTTACAGGGTAATGTAAATACATCACATATGGTATCGAATGAAAGCTCTTTTCAAGAAGAGTTCAGAAAAAAATATTAAAAAATTCAAAATTGTTACCAAGGTCAAATATGATCCAAAGTACCCAGAATGGCCTCTATAGAGGCACGCGACTTCAAATGGCTGCCGTAGTCGCATCCGAAGAGCTTGAGACGTGCTTTTGGTGTCATTTGATTAAGAATACAATCTTCTGTAACATATCAAAAGTCTACTTAAATCAAAATTGTGCTAATGATAATCATTTGTTAATTGGTAAATTAGAAAATTAAACTAAATTATATAGTGCAGTTGCAAAGCAATTAAACTATGGATTTAAGATTAATTGTTCAGTACTTGCAAATATCTCAATCGTACCCTTCTGAACATTTTTGGAAGAGGAGACATTTGATTCGACCTTGCATTTCCAAGATGGCGGCCAAAGATCAAAGCGGCCACTGAAATTACAATATCTCAGCTCCCGTCGAACCGATTTTAATTATTTTTCTTTTATAATGAAGCTGAATAATGTCTTAATCTTTTATGTAATAAGTAATATGATCATATCTCGAACAGTTAAAAAGTTATATTTAAAATTACTGATAATTTGACTTTTGGATTTTCGTTTTAAACTGTTTAAGCCTATTTATATTGTTGTGTGTATGTCCACGGAAAACATTTTTCAAATAAAATAATCTGAAAATTTAATTATCTGTCCTGTGATATATAAATGATGGGTTATCAAGTCAACAGGAGCTGAGAAAATAGGTTTTTAACATTCAGAAATATGAATACTGGAATTTTGCAATCTCAAGGGTATAGGTTTATGTTCTAAACCCATTTTCTCAGCTCCTGTTGACTTGATACCCCACAAATTATACATCATATGAAAGCTAATAATATGTCCAGAGTATAATAATTGAAAAATGTTTCGCGTGGACATACACACAACAATATAAATAGGCTTAAAACCACATTGAACGAAAACCCAAAAATCAAATTAGGTGTCAGTAATTTTTAATGTAACTTTTTAACTGTTCGAGATATGATAATCTAGTGGAGCGGTCGCTCCACCCAGCCAAGTCGTACTATACACTCACAGTCACTCAACATACCGTAAATGCCTAATAAACTGAGGAGCAGACCAAACACTTTTACTGTAAGCAACAACATGGCATTTTCGGCCTACTGGATCTCAAAATTGGTAAATCTCACATTGTTGCGAAATATCTTAATTTCGAGCTATGGCCCACCCCACTACATATACCAAATTTGGGAACAATAGGTTATGCCATTTGCGCGCTAGAGGACCGAGAAAACAGTGAAATTACACCACTTTCTGATTCTGAAGATGATGATGATTCTGATGATATCACGAAACGTCGCTATCACCGCCACAGCCTAAACGGCTGAACCGATCGACCTGAAATTTTTACCACATGTGCACTTTTGGCGTCTGAGGTGCCTTTTTATAAAACCAACCGGAAGCCGCCATTTTGAAACCGGAAGTGACGTCATAACTCAAAAACGTCTGGACCGATTGGAACGAAATTAGCGCCATTCGATTTAGATGGTCATCTATATGAAGTATCAATAAAAAAAATATTATTTTCTTATTTTCTAAACCGGAAGTGACGTCATAAATACGCAATATTTAACTTATTTCAACAAATTATACTTAAAATACGTACATAATTAACTTACATTGTAACATAGACAATACAATTTATATATTCAAGGTAGCAGTGTTCTCGGCCGCCATTCCTGAAACCGGAAGTGACGTCATATATCTAAAACGCCTGTACCGATTGCAACTGAACTAGCTCCTGCGTATTCATTCTGCTATTTATTTGAAAAATCAATTGTGAAAAATGAATAAATAAATTAATGGTACCGGAAATGGCGGCAGGAACCACTAAATGAAACCGGAAGTGACGTCATATATTACAAACGGCATGACCGATTTTACGGAAATATAGGGATTAGGAATTCAGATGGTCGTTCATGAAGGTATCAACTAGATAAAACTAGATTGTTTTCTTATTACCTATACCGGAATTCGGCCGCTATTTCAAAACCGGAAGTGACGTCATGTATCGAAAACGGCTGGATCGATTATAACGAAACTTAAGCTATTCTTCTTGGATAATCATTTTCATCTTATACCAAACGCAACTTTTCATAGTAACCAAATCGGTTGAGGCGTATTTTTTTAAAGAAATTAGTCCCTGCTCGGACATGTGCTACAAGCTGTATGAATAAACTAACAAAAGAAGTGATATCCCAGAAAAAACACTCCGTGTAAAAATACCAGCCAAGTCTCTTTAACTATAAAAAAAAATAGAAGAAATCTAAAAATTCAGCACTGAAAAGGAGTGATATCAAAAAAGGAGCCAAGTCAACGAATTTTCCAAATTTTAATCGTACCATTGAAATAAAAATATCAACCCCCGAGAAATACTTAAAAAAAGGACTTGGCGCATCGTTTTTTTAAAGACATTTTTCTATTCTTAAGCTTATGCCACTCACATACTACGTAGTTCAGAAATGCCTAGAAAAATTGGGACAAAACTTTCAAATTAAATATTGAACATTCTGTAAAATATTTTAAATTTAAATATAAGTACGCAAAGAAACATAGCATTGTCTTACAAGCAATAAATACAGAACAGTTGTGTTTGTGATTGGTAGGTACCTATAGTTTTGTGGGTACATCAACATACCTACTACAGCATTATACTTTGAACCTTCTCGCCGTGTGATTAATTGCTATTAATTAACATTTTATACCAAAAAAATTCATAAATTACATAACGTATTACTTTAGATAAAAATCTAGTCAGTAATTATTTGAGCAGCATGGCTCAGTGCACTAGTCACTTATACAAATCTCATTGACGGCCTTCTTGTAATGAGCGCTTTCGCTATTTCCCTCAGTCACGATATTGAGAAGTATGATTGATTAATATGACCCTAGAAATAGTGGCAATAACGAATAGACTAGGCCGCTTCCGTTTATTCGTTATTCGTTTATCCGTTTATTTCCTCTGAATATTGACAAAATACCAAAACTGCCAGTAGGTAAGAGTACTAGTTATATTAAAACGTAGTATGATTCGTCGATAATGAATGTGATATACTCAGGAAAATATACTTGTAGAGTTCTTCCTATACTTTTAGGATAGAAAAGTGTCTTTAAAAAAACGATGCGCCAAGTCCTTTTTTTAAGTATTTCTCGGGGGTTGATATTTTTATTTCAATGGTACGATTAAAATTTGGAAAATTCGTTGACTTGGCTCCTTTTTTGATATCACTCCTTTTCAGTGCTGAATTTTTAGATTTCTTCTATTTTTTTTTATAGTTAAAGAGACTTGGCTGGTATTTTTACACGGAGTGTTTTTTCTGGGTAATACTTACAACAAAATAGATGTAGACATTATTAAGCTTCAATTTAAAAGAAAATAAATTAAAATCGGATCAACGGGAGCTGAGATATTGTAACTGCAGTGGCCGCATTGATCATTGGCCGCCATCTTGAAAATGCATGGTCGAATCAAATATCTCCTATTCCAAAAATGTTCAGGAGGGTTCAATTAAGATATTTAAAAGAACTGAAAATTTAATTTTAAAATCCATAGTTTAATTGCTTTGCAACTGCACTATATAATTTAGTTTAATTTTCTAGTTTACTTATTAACAAATGATTATCATTAGCACTATTTTGATTTTAGTAGACTTTCGATAAGTTATAGGAGATTGTATTCTTAATCAAATGACACCAAAAGCATGTCTGTAGCTCTTCGGATGCGTCTACGGCAGCCATTTTAAGTCACGTGCCTCTATAGAGGCCATTCTGGGTACTTTAGATCATATTTGACCTTAGAATTTTTTTTGAATTTTTAATATTTTTTTCTGAACTCTACTTGAAAAGAACTTTCATTCGATACCATATTTGATGTATTTACATTACCCTGTAAATTAATAATCGCATTTAATTGTTTTTCACTAATTGACCAATCAAAGGCAGCCACCCTGTTTTGATTTTGGTAGACTTTTGGTATGTTATGCAGTAATTTTTTCTGAATCCAACGATATAAAATATTCTAATGTTGCAATTAGTGGGGGGTTAGGTCCTTTTTTTGGCTTTAGACTCTGGAC
Source organism: Leuctra nigra (assembly GCA_934045905.1). Classification (NCBI taxonomy): domain Eukaryota; kingdom Metazoa; phylum Arthropoda; class Insecta; order Plecoptera; family Leuctridae; genus Leuctra; species Leuctra nigra. The sequence continues at coordinate 11,062,016 of OW203769.1, read as the reverse complement.
TAGAACCTTCAACCAGTTTTTGTAACCACCCAACCCAACCACCTAGTCCAACTCAATCCCCAAAATGTATCAAGCATTAGCACAAATTGAAATTGACATGTTTACTGCATACATTTCTTGATATAAATCTTTTGTTCCCTTTCCTTTACAGATACCTTTTTACAATGCAACTATAATATTACTGTTTGCTGGTGAAATAAGACGTAATCATCCTTATCACCACGTTTGTGCATGTTTGTGTGATACATGAGATACTTGAGAATGTATCACTGTTACATTATAAAATGTGTCTCATGGTGGGTAGGTCCCCTTGCGGGGACCACCCACCCCCAAAAAATGACTGTGCAATTGCACCAAATTTAGAAAGGTCGGCACGCCACTGAGCCCATGTTACACTTCCTCAAAACGAGAAAAAAAACATGTATTTTTATTTTTTTGGATCACCCAAAGACACAGATCTACTCTTTATCTCTATGCTGTTAAATTTTGAAAACAATTGATCATGCCGTTAAGAAAAAAGTAGGGCCCGCCTCTTTATGTTTTTTTAGTGGTTTTCAATATTTGAATTAAAATAACTTACTTAACAGCAGTATATGCAACATGCAACACACGATTAAATTTCACAAAGTCACGTACAACCCAGAGCTAATGCATTTTCATGCATTTCTAGGATTTTTTACATCCGAATCGCATTTTCTGCGAGTACTCTTAAATTCCAAACAATTTCAAAATTATTTTCAAGCTAATTTATAGTGAAGTTTCAAAACTTCTTTATGAATATTGTTTTAAAACATACACCCTGTTATAGCTACTTCTACTACAATGTTAAAAGGGTAGTGAGGAGGTATTTTTTTTTTAAATTGTTTGTCTCTATAAATTGTACGTCAATGTTCTTCGGAGAAAGGCTAGAATGGAACAAAAAATTATTGGTGTAGAACAGATCGTGTCAAAACAATAGTCAAGTCTACTCTCATAAAAATAATATCTTGCTTTAAAAAGTAATTGGACCAAGTCAGCACGTTAACTCGCAGGTGAATTTTCACAAGAACACATTTTTCGTACATTTAGTTACATAGAGAAATGTTTTATTAAACACTCGGTTTTATTTCAAATTGTAATTTAATATCTTACCAATCTTCAGATTGGTATAAAAGACACTACCATATTTAATGTAAAAAAACATATACATCTCTTTCAATAATATTCTTGGCTCAAAAATAATACAAAAGGCTCAAAGTGAAATATATATTCAGAACAATTATCCATCATTAGATACGATACATTCGATTTTTCCTTAACTAAAATATCCCAATTTTGAGATTGAATTACAAATTAATTGGCTCATCCACGGTTAAAGAATTTTAACGAATTTTTTATATGTTAAAAGTTAACCTATTTAATTTTAGATCGATTGGTGTCAACAAGTATATTATTTACTCTTATTAACGATGACACAACATAATGGCAATTGTCCTTGGACGCTTAATCGTACTTATCATAGGCTTTCATTTGATATGCTTCTCGACTAGATTGATATAATTCGATAATTTGATAACCCAGAAAAAAACACTCCGTGTAAAAACGGCAGCTAAGTCTCTTTACTTCAAAAAAATTCAACACTGAAAAGGAGTGATATCAAAAAAGGAGCCAAGTCAATGACATTTCCAAATATTTAATCGTATTTTTGAAATAAAAGAATAAACACCGAGTAATACTTTACAAAAGGACTTGGCGCATCGTTTTTTTAAAGACATCATTCTATCCTAAAAGTAGAAAGAAATTTTCAAATAGGTAGGTACATTTTCCTCTTTCTATAAGAGCCAGAATCTATTAATCAAGCTACTTTTAATAATGGCTATTTTATAGTTTTGTCAATGGCGATAGAAGAAAGATTTCATGCTGTAGGTAATAGATAAGTAATATAAGGATGGAAGAATTAAACTAGGAAAACGCTCGGTGTAACGCGTTGATGAGCGAGCACCGACACGCACGACATCGCCAATCATAGAACGATCCATTCAATCAAAGATAACTTACTATACATTATTTATTACCAATTTTCCTTGCAACTTTTCATAAACACTCTGGATCAATTAAATAACAGATTATTGTACTGATATTTTTCCATCAATCTCTTTGGACAGATATTCAAACACTTAAAACAGCAATAAGTCTGTAAATTCTTGACCGATTGTGCTGGAAATGTGTAAAATATGATGTTATCTAGTCAAAACGTCGTTTTCATAACTGTGAAACACAATCCATATCGTAAAATAAATTATTTTAGATAAGGTATACCTATACCTATGTATATGAAATACCTACATTACATTTTAACTACATTATGTATTGCAATATGATCAACTAAGAAAAGAATCTGTCTTACTTGATATTGAGAATAGCCATCTATAAACTTTGCTTTGCTACATAGAGCAACCCAGAATGCAGTGGAATTTCTGTTTTGAAATGTCATTTCTGACAGTTATTAAAACTGTCAATAAGTGCATCTATGTTCTTGACTGGTAGGGCTGAAAATTTGTAAAATAAGAGACAATGTTGGTCTGAACGACCATGCAAAATATGAGTTTGATTGATCAGATTAATCGAAGACCATTTGATAGGTCAAATGGTGGTGTGGCTATAGGCCGTTTTAAATTAAGTATACAAATGAAAAATATTGGTGCCAATCCTTGCTAAGTTTTAAGTTGCCAATCCTTGCTAAGTTTTAAGTTGATCGATTAAACCTTTATGATTGAACGGTTACTTGTTAATTTTCAAAAATCACAGGATTTCGTTCAAAAAATATACCTGGGACCACCCATATGATATGATATGTAGTGTGTGTACACAATATCAGATCAATCTGTTGAACGGTCATTATTAGTTTCATATCGTTTAAAACTTTCTGCTCTAACTACCTTGCCTTGTAGATTCGAAGTCGCCGTGAATTTGACAGCCAACACGCAAAATGTCCCTAAAATGACAAAACTTTTGAAAATAACGACAGATTAGACTGAAAATTGGCAAAAATACCTAAAATGTTGGTACCAATGACCACGCGAAGTTTTAAGTTGATCGGTCAATCTGTTCTAGTTTAAATGTCAAAAATCACATGAAAAATGGGTTTAAATTTGAACCAATAAGAGGATTTGGCTGAAACTTTTTATGATTGGGTACAATGTTGGTTGCAATGTTTTTGCTAAATTTCAAATTGATCGAAGCAACCAATCGAAAGATAATTTTTTTAAAAATTGAACCAATCACGGGAGCCCGTTCAAAAACGATCCCAGGGACCGCATAGATTACGTTAGTATGTGTAGAAAATTTCAGATCGATTGCTAGAGCCGTTTTACCTGGGCTGTGACCATAAAAAAAAAAAAAAAAACAAAAAAAAAACAAACACACAGAGAAAGTGCCATAAGAGTACCGTGGTGACGCTCGCTACGCTCGCTCAATAACAATTGGAAGTGGGCTCATACATATTCTTGCAGTACCTACTGTTAATATGGTGATATTAGAAGGGAATCTTTTCATAATTTGATCTTGACTGAAGGAAATCATGAAACGTTGTCAAATAATTACTTACTATCTATGGAACACTATTATATATTTTTGAAGTGTCAAGTGTATAAAGTTATTTTTTTTAATAGAAATACAATGTGACTTCACTGTGTACTTTGTGAAATGTATTGCTATAAAATGCAGTAGAAATTTATTTCATGATGAGAAGGATTAACGCATTAGACTTACCTAATTAATATGTTGCCACGAAACAATATTACGAAGATAACTATTGTGTATTTATAGAAAACATAGGCAACAGTTTCATCGCGTATATATTCAAATAGAAAATATTTTACAGTAGCTATGTGTAATAAGTAATTGAAAGATGTTTCCCTATTATTCTAAAAATTCTTAATGACGGTTGTTTATAAATGGCATATGCTTATGAATAGAAAAATGTCTTTAATAAAACGATGCGCCAAGTCCTTTTGTAAAGTATTTCTCGGTGTTTATTCTTTTATTTCAAAAATACGATTAAATATTTGGAAATGTCATTGACTTGGCTCCTTTTTTGATATCACTCCTTTTCAGTGTTGAATTTTTTTGAAGTAAAGAGACTTGGCTGCCGTTTTTACACGGAGTGTTTTTTTCTGGGATATCACTTCTTTTGTTAGTTTATTCATACAGCTTGTAGCACATGTCCGAGCAAGGACTAATTTCTTTAAAAAAATACGCCTCAACCGATTTGGATAGGTACTAAGAAAAGTTGCGTTTGGTAAAAGATTAAAATGATTATCCAAAAAAAATAGCTTAGGTTTCGTTACAATCGGTCCAGCCGTTTTCGATATTTGACGTCACTTCCGGTTTTGAAATAGGGGCCGAAAATAATGTCTTCTTGAAATCATAATTAGAAGTCCTACAAAATTACATAATTTGATAACAATCGGTTTAGCCGTTTTCGATATATAACGTCACTTCCGGTTTTGAAATGGCGGCCGAAAATAATGTCTTCTTGAATTCATAATTATTAGTCCTACATATTTCCAAAATTTGGTTGCAATCGGTACAGCCGTTTTCGATATATGACGTAAATTCATGTTTTAACAATGGCGGCCGAAAATAATGTCGTCTTTAATTCATAATTATTAGTCCTACACATTTCCAAAATTTGGTTGCAATTGGTACAGCCGTTTTCTATATATGACGTCACTTCCGGTTTTGAAATGGCGGTCGAAAATAATGTCGTCTTGAATTCATAATTATTAGTCCTACACATTTCTAAAATTTGGTTGCAATTGGTTCAGCCGTTTTCGATATATGACGTCACTTCCGGTTTTAACAATGGCGGCCGAAAATAATGTCGTCTTAAATTCATAATCAATATTCTTATGTCCTACATATTTACACAATTTAGTTCCAATCGGTACAGCCGTTTTCGATATATGACGTCGCTTCCGGTTTTAACAATGGCGGCCATTAAATTCACCACTTTATACTTTTAAATAGATATTAGTAAACGTACATTGTGAATAATTATAAATTCAAGGTTGCAGTGTTCTCGGCCGCCATTTTTAAAACCGGAAGTGACGTCATGTCACTTCATGGTCTAATAATTATGAATTAAAGACTACATTATTATGTAGTCTTTAATTCAAAATTATTAGACCTACACATTTCCCAAATTTGGTTGCAATCAGTACAGCCGTTTTTGATTCATGACGTCACTTCCGGTTTTAAAAATGGCGGCCGAGAACACTGCAACCTTGAATTTATAATTATTCACAATGTACGTTTACTAATATCTATTTAAAAGTATAAAGTGGTGAATTAAATGTCATTTAACATATTTATGACGTAATTTAGCATATTTATGACGTTATTTCCGGTAGGGTAATAAGAAAACAATCTAGTTTTATCTAGTTGATACTTCATGAACGACCATCTGAATTCATAATCCCTATATTTCCGTAAAATCGGTCATGCCGTTTGTAATATATGACGTCACTTCCGGTTTCATTTAGTGGTTCCTGCCGCCATTTCCGGTACCGTTAATTTGTTTATTCATTTTTCCCAATTGATTTTTCAAATAAATAGTAGAATGAATACGCAGGAGCTACAGGGTTTTTAGATATATGACGTCACTTCCGGTTTCAGAAATGGCGGTCGAGAACACTGCAACCTTGAATTTATAAATTGTATTGTCTATATTACAATGTAAGTTAATTATGTACGTATTTTAAGCATAATTTGTTGAAATAAGTGAAATATTGCGTATTTATGACGTCACTTCCGGTTTAGAAAATAAGAAAATAATTTTTTGTCTATGGATATTCCACAAAGATGACCATCTGAATCGAATGGCGAAAATTTCGTTCCGATCGGTCCAGCTGTTTTCTAGATATGACGTCACATCCGGTTTCAAAATGGCGGCACAAAAAATCACAAGAGGCAAGGTATCATCAGACGCCAAAAGTGCACATGTGGTAAAAATTTTAGATCGATCGGTTCAGCCGTTTAAGCTGTGGCGGTGACAGCGGGGTTGCCTGATATCAGAATCATTATTAATAATAATAATCAGATACCTTTAAGAAGAGGTGTAATTTCACGGTTTTCACGGCCCTCTAGCACGCAAACAGCATAACCTATTGTTCCCAAATTTGGTATATATAGTGGGGTGGGCTATAGCTCGAAATTTAGATATTTCGCAACAATGTGAGATTTCCCAATTTTGAGATCCAGTAGGCCGAAAATGCCATGTTATTGCTTACAGTAAAAGTGGTTGGTCTGCTCCTCAGTTTATATAGGCATTTACGGTATGTTGAGTGACTGTGAGTGTACGGTACGACTTGGCTGAGTGGAGCGACCGCTCCACTAGATAACAACAATGAGATTTTGCAAAATTTAGAAATTGGGCCAAACCACCCTAATCAAAATTTGGAGAATTCTTTTGATATGTTATAGAGGGAATTGTTCTGTATCGTTTCATATCAAAAAACCTTTTGTTATAAATAGTGGTGATTTAGGAAATTGGTTTAATCTTAGACTTTGCACTCAAAAAAAAAAATCGCCCTGTTAAACTATTTTACTGATTCATTGGACCGCATACAATTTTTGAGAACTTAGATGTTATATAAACAGATTAATTTCGAATCGATTAATGTAAAAAGGTATGTTATTATCTACATAAGGGATGAAGATATCGCATATGTCCTGCCTGGAACACTTCAAAAATGAGATTTTGACCACCTCTGCCCCCTTTTAACCTCTGTATCAACATTATAATGGTGATATATAGTTTTAATAACTGTACTAAATATAAGCTTTTATTTGATATGCTACTTGATTAGGTTGATGTAATTTGATTATTTGAAAATGACAACAATGACTTTTTGTCAAATTTGGCATTTTGGCTCACCCACCCAAATAAAATTTCGGATACCTTTTGAAATGTAATAGAGTGCATTTTTATGAATCAATGAACATCAAAAACCTTCAAAGTGTTTACCTTCAAAGGGTCAAAGTGTTTCGGTCTAATGTTATTCCATTTAAGCGTATATTAATTACTGTTGTAATAAAATTTACTGCCCCCAAAATTGAAGAGACCCCGGCCAGATGTAAAGAAAAAATTGCAAGATCTACCGAAGCACCAGCGTGTGTAATTCCAGCTGCTAGGGGAGGGTAAACTGTTCAACCATTACACTGCTCCATTTTCTACTATACTACTAGCTAGTAATAAAGTTAAGGAAGGAGGTAAAAGTCAGAAGCCTATATTATTTATTCGTGGGAAAGCCATATCTGGGGCTCCTAATATTAAAGGCTTTGGATACAGGTCTACCTTGTCATCAGCTACAGCGCAATGGCGGACGACACCAGGGAGCTGATTTGCCCGCCGTACCTCAACTCCCACGCGACCCCGCCCAAGGGCACGCTGCCCCGGGAGCGTGGCGTGCTGACCAAGGAGCAGATCGAGCAGCTCAATGCGCTCAAGATCGGAGTGGCGAGGGAGGACGAGCAACAGCTGGCGGCGCATCCAGAGGTAGGTTTGTAGGACTCTACTAGGTCATTGTGTAACTCTACTTAGTCCTTGTGGGACTCCACTTGGTCCTTGTGGAACTCTACTCAAGATCGGGAGGACGAGCAACAGCTGGTGGGGCATCCAGAGGTAGGTTCTTGTAGGACTCTACTTGGTCATTGTGTAACTCTACTTTGTCATTGTGGAACTCCACTAAGTCCTTGTGGGACTCCACTTGGTCCTTGTGGAACTCTACTCAAGATCGGGGTGGCGAGGGAGGACGAGCAACAGCTGGCGGCGCATCCAGAGGTACTTGTAGGTCTCTACTTTGTCCTTTTGGAACTCTTCTAAGTCCTTGTGGAACTCTACTTGGTCCTTGTGGGACTTCTCTAATTCCTTGCTGGCCTCCTCGTAGTCCTTGCGGACTCTACTTGGTCATTGTGTAAGTTCACGTGGACCTTTTGGAACTCCACTAAGTCCTTGTGGATATCAACTTTAGTCCTTGTGTTACCCCATCGAACCCAAGGTCGGAACAGCCATTTCGTAACTCGTAAGCGCTAAATATGATTGAGTGAAAATTGCTCAGTCATAAATAAGTAAAAAAATTAAAAATGTAATGATTGAAAACGGTCCTACCTTGGCGAGTTTCCATGCTTTCCACTCAATCAAATTAACCTTGGTCCCATTTTCCGTAGTAGCTACAGATAGAGAGGTTCCAGTGGGATTGACCAGGAAGGCACTGAAACCTCTTCAGGTAGTAAAATCCAATTGACATTAGGTATGTTTGTTTACCCTGCCAAAAGTTACAGCAAACTCCCACAAGCGCCAAAAGCTACAGCAAACTCCCACACGTGCGTTTGCTGTAGCTTTTGGCAGGGTAAACAAACAGACCTAATGTAGCTGATTGTGTTGCCGCCAGGTGGGGGCGATCGTGACGCTGATCCTGCGCGCAGTGTTCGCCGCGCAGCCGCGCCACGTGCACGAGTTCGTCGCCGAGTTCGTTGCGCGCGAGGAGCTGCGCGATGAGATCGCCGCGCTGCTCGCAGAGCGCAGCCGCGAGATCGAGCCGCTGCCCTCGGCCGCGGACGTGGTGGAGGGTGCGCGCGCAAGCTCGCACTACTCTTTGTGAGTCCAAGGCTATATCTTAAGACGCAAACGGAAGCGAACGGAAATCGCACGGTTCGTCAGAGCGTTTTTTTTGAAATTTTGACTTCCCACTAAATAATTTTAAAAAATCAGATAGTAACGACTCATTACAGCCTAAAACACTAAATAATGCCACACACTGGAGTACTTTATGCCCTCTGGTGCGACCTCAAAGTGTTAAATACGACATTTTTAGTAAAATAGTCGTATTTAACACTTTGAGATCGTACCAGAGGTCATAAAGTACTCCAATGTGTGGCATTATTTAGTCTATAACGCTGTAATGGGTCGTTACTATCTGATTTTTTAAAATTATTAAGTGGGAAGACAAAATTTCAAAAAACGCTCTGACTAACCGTGCGATTCCCGTTCGCTTCCGTTTGCCTCTTAAACCAGGGGTCGGTAACCTGCGGTTCCTTGATGGTTCTTGAATGGCTCTTTATAATTTAAATACAGATCTGGAATCGAAAATTGTAAAACTTAATAAAAAAAAACGTCCTGCGGGGCGTTTTGAGGGGGCCCCTTCATGAGTGTCCTCCATTAAAAAAGCACACTAGCGCCATCCCATCACTACTAGCATCGTAATATCTTGTGACGTCACAGGCATAGCGAGCGCCAGCGCGTCTCCTTCTTCATGGAGAAACCGATGTCCAACGACTGGCTCCAGCCCGGCGGCGGTTCCAGGAGATCTTCGAACGTGGGCAGCAAAAGTTCCAAAACCTCTCTTCGGGTGAGTGTTACCTAGAGAGTCCAGCGGGTTCCAGAGCGGTTCCAGGTGGTCGTTGGTCTCGTCCAGCAGAAGTTCCAGAGCCTCTCTTCCGGTAAGTGTTACCTGGAGAGTCCAGCGGGTTCCAGAGCGGTTCCAGGTGGTCGTTGGTCTCGTTTAGCAGAAGTTCCAGAGCCTCTCTTCCGGTAAGTGTTACCTGGAGAGTCCAGCGGGTTCCAGAGCGGTTCCAGAAGGTCGTTGGTCTCGTCCAGCAGAAGTTCCAGAGCCTCTCTTCCGGTGAGTGTTACCTGGAGAGTCCAGTTGGTTCCAGAGCGGTTCCAGAAGGTCGTTGGTCTCGTCCAGCAGAAGTTCCAGCTAGCAGAAGTTCCTGAGTCTTCTAGAGAGCCTTGGAAACAAAAACAAAATACAAATAGCTGTCATAACACGATCAAAATATCATTATTACACCACAGTAGGTATCTAAATTATCCACAATTTCGGTAAATAACCAAATATCAACATCAATTTTTAATTCTTATTCTCAATTCTTGTGAAAATACGGTATGTGTAGCAAGAAATCCTTTGATTTTAAAGTGACCTCCCTTGATGCTAGCGCCAATAGTGACCGACCTGTCGTCCTATCTTTGCATCGTCCTATTGATACGGCGTCACTGCTACGAGTATGTTAAACCCATAAAAAAACACTTCGTGTAAAAAAAACAGCCAAGTCTCTTCAACTAAAAAACAAATATGAAATCTAAATCATTCTGCACTGAAAAGTAGTGATATCAAAAAATGAGCCAAGTCAAAACTTTATTTGAAAATCAAAAAATACTTGGCGCATCGTGTACTTTATAAATAGTTAAAAAGTATAGGCCACAGATGAAATATACATCAAATATACATATACATATAGTATACCTATAATGCCCTAAAAAAACGATATCACTCCTTTTTTTAGTTTATTCTTACAACTTGTGACACATATCGAATGAACTTACAACATCCTTTAAAAAAAATCACCCTTTACAATTTGGTTACTACTAATGAAAAACTCCGTATGGTCCTAAATATTTGCTTTATCTTACATGAAGAATAGTAAAGGTTTCATTCCAATCGGTCAACCTAGTTCCGAGATACGGCAACACTTCGGTTTTCTAAATGGCTGCTGAACTTACTGCATTGCCACATAGAATTTATATCTATAAATGATGTGTATCATTTTAAGCTTTCTGAATATTGGTTATTGTATAGGAGGGGGTTATATATAATAATATATAAATTTGAATGACGTCATTTCCGGTCTCATAAATTGGAAAATTCTAGTTTGATTGTTCCTATTCCATAGCGATGGCCTTCCGAATTGTTTGGCGCTAGTTTCATACCGATATGTCTACCAGTTTTCGAGATATGACGTTACTTCCGGTTTCAAAATGGCGGCTGAAATCTCTGATCCCTTGAATTATAATTAAAACATGATTATTTTGTTATAAGCCGTTTCAACTAGTATATGTATTACATCAAAATGAAAATTTGTAAGATTTTTAAAATGAGTGACGTAATTTCCGGTTTCGGTATGGGTAACTGCAAATATTATTGATGATATTACACAAAGTTGACCGTCTAAATTGTTTAGCGCTGGTTTCGTTCAAATCTATTTAGCCGTTAGTGAGATATGATGTCACTTCCGGTTTCAAAATGGCGGCTTCCGGTTAGTTTTATATCAAGTCACATGAGATGTTAAAAGTACATACGTTACATAAATATCAAAATAATCGGATCAACCTTAGTCGCCGAAATGCCAATCGATGTATTTCAAATTTCCTGACGTCATTTCCGGTTTCGTTAACATAAATTTTAGTCTTTTGCTATTCATAATCCATATAGTTGACCATCCAAATCGTTTGGCGCTATTTTCGTTCCAATCAGCTCAGCCGTTGTCGAGATATGATGTCACTTCCGGTTTCAAAATGGAAAAATCAGACGCCAAAAGTGCACACGTGGTAAAAATTTCAGATCAATCGGTTCTGCCGTTAAGGCTGTGGCCTGTTTACCGGATTTGAATTCCAGGAGACTACTACTACTACTACTACTACTACTACTACTACTACTACTGAGATTAAAACCGCCCTAAAACACGGTTTTCACGGCCCTCTAGCTCGCAAAGTGCGTAACCTATTGTTCCCAAAATTGGTATATGTGGCGGGGTTGGCCATAGCTCGAAATTAAGATATTTCGCAACAATGTGAGATTTCCCAATTTTAAGATCCAGTAGGCCGAAAATGCCACTTTGATGCTTACAGTAAAAGTGGGTTGCTCCAGCCTTTTTAAATGAGAGTGGGCGCGCCGTACGACTTGGCTGGCGTGGAGCGACCGCTCCACTAGATAGATAGCACTCCAGTGTGCAGTGAGCCCGTATCACGTAAAACGAGACGACACGGAAATTTAGAATAACCCTCCAGGACTGGGTAAATGACCGCCTGCATTGCTGGGATAATGCCAACCCCACTCACGAGACGTGTTGCATGTTTCAGAAGTCGCAGCCAGGGTCGCCGACATCGACACAGTCGCAGACCACGACTCAGTCGACGAGCACGGCGCGGTCCGCATTGAGCTCAGGTCAGTCTGTGTGACGTCAGCAGTTGCTGGAGACTGAGAGCGAGCACCGATACGCGCAATATCTCCCACAGACATTTAGGAACGCACAATACAATACAAAAACTTATTACTTACATATTGCAGTGAAATATATCCATCAATTAACATTACATTGTCATTATGTAAATTTAAATTTTTCACAGACACAATTTACATTTCACACCACATTTCACACCTGTTCTGTTCTTCATTAAATCTGATAATATCCATCAAAACACGGGTTACATAAAGAAAATCAGATCCATTAGACGCTTTGGAATAATTCCCATTCGTTTCGATAACATCGCAATTCTGACACATATTTCAAACAGTTAAAAATGTCAACAAGTGAATGCTTTCTTGACCGATTGGGCTAAAAATTTGTAAAATAACTGAAAATGGTAGTTTTAATAGCTTTGCAAAATTTGAAGTTGATCAGATCATTTTAATTTTGAACCAATCAAGTGACATTTATATTTGATTTAGCTGAAATTTATATCCCTAATATATGACGGTCTCAAAAACTGTGACAAATTTTGATTCAATAGGTCAAACGGCCATTTTCATTTTTGAACCAATCAGAGGGCAGCGCTCAAAAACTATACACGATTCATTTATAAAAATATTAGTATGTGTAAAAAATTTCAGCTCGATCGGAATACCAATATGACCAGTGGCGTCCAAAAACAAAAAAAAACAGAGAAAGGTCCAAAAGTGCCGAAAAAAGGCATTATAAGGCATTTTCAGGCAAAATAAAACACTTATTTTTGAAAATAGGAACACATGAAACATTATTTATGTTTCATTTTTAGACGTGTCTGAACAAAAAATTAAAAAGGGATATGTCCTAAACATCCTAGAGCCCTTGTAATCGTGCTCCTTGTTTCCTCCAACAGTCGCCTCCGCCGGCGCGAAGAGGTCGTCGCACAAGGAGCTGCGCTTCACCGCGGCGGAGGAGGACAACGACGACCACGAGGACGACCAACACTCCAACATCGTCCACAACATCATCGACGCCGTCGAGCCGGACAACGTCTCCGAGCTGAGTCGCGATCCCGACGACAGCGACATCGGCGTCGACGCCAAGGAGGTCGCGGACAACGTGTACGAGTACGAGCCGGAGGGTGAGGAGGAAGTCGTCGACGAGGACGTCGTGCCGGAGGGTGATGAGGTTCCCGTCAAAGACGTCGTGCCGGAAAGCGAGGTCCCAGCCGAAGACGTCATGCCAGAGGGTCAGGTCCCAGCCGAAGACGTCGTGCCAGAGGGCGAGGTCCCCGTCGAAGACGTCGTACCGGAGGGTGATAAAGTCCCCGTCGAAGACGGCATGCCAGAGGGTGAGGTTCCCGTCGAAGACGTCGTGCCAGAGGTCGAGGTCCCCGTCGAAGGCGTCGTGCCAAAGGGCGAGGTCCCCGTCGAAGACGTCATGCCAGAGGGTGTGTCGGAAGAAGTGGTAAAAGAGGAGGTTGACGTTGTCGACGCACCAGAGGGTGATGTCGGTGACCGCGTGACGGAGGTCCCCGGGGAAGAAGTGAAGGAGGGTGGCGTTGAGGTGCCCGACGACAAGGCAGGGGACGAGAGTGGACAGTGAGAGCGGAGGGTTGACGACTACTACATGACAGTCGACGAGATTTCGAAGAAGATTCTCAAGAATATTAGATAATTTGGTTTAAATTGATGTATTTTAAAAAGCTATCTTTCTGATTTTAATGAAATTAAATCGCTTTTGAAATGTTCGTATTTTTTGAGTTACTAGACTTTCAGTGGAGCCTCAAAAACATTAATTTATTGATTGCTGAGGCTGTACTCTTGGCCCTAGGATTATAGCGCCTGTTCATAGCTTGGCCAAAGTAAAAACGTTATTCTTAGAAACGGAAGGCTTATAAAGATTTGACGGCATCATCCGATGAAATATAGCAAACATATTGTCATCTACCCATCTCCAGTATGGGCTCTGATTTCAACGATAACTGATTATTGCAATATTTTTCTGAGGCCCAAGTCCATTCAATGACCACTCAGTAATTGTGCCTTCATCGAATCAATTGTAAGTTGACATGAGTCATTGTGTAAGAGAATACTTCAAACACACTGTATTTGTTGACATCAGTCGAATGTCATTGATAGAACTTGATCACATAATGGAGTTATACATCATTATTGTCTTCCGCCCTTCAACCTCTGAGGTACAAATACGATAGGTACACTCCCCCAAATAATAAACGGTACTCGAAAGAAAATGAATTGACTGATTAAGGCTTGATGGCATCATCCCATGAAGTCAGTGCTAACGCATTATTTAACTCTTTTAGGTGAGCTCTGATTTCATTGATAATAACAAGGATTGATTGTCAAGGAACCGGCCCAGCAGCCAATACATTTTGTACCAAGTACCGTTTATTATTTGGGGGAGTGTACATTGCTTTTATAAATTCGTGTTTATAAGAGCGACTGAAAAAACTGATTACGTGTTTAGTATATTACTTTTACCAAGTTTCAAAATCTGAATCTACATTGTTCCTGAAATATTATGTATAGTAAATGTAAGTATTATCTCTTAATACGTACTATCTTTTGTATTATCTTTCATTTAACATGGTGTTTATGGTATTTAGGCCCGGTCTTTCAATGCCTTGCTAACTTTTATATAGTCAATTAGGACTATATTGCCATGACAACAACCAATGACATTCCTAGAATGACCACTAACTAACTGTTAAGAGCTAATTGAGACTTTAGCATAGTATTGAAAGACCGGGCCTAAATCAAAAGATAAATCGTATTAGCAGATAATACTTTTGTGTCCAGCCCCTGTATTTTATAGGGCTAGGATGTTTAGGACATATATATATTTTTTTGTTTAGACACGTCTAAAAATAACACATAAATATGTTTTATGTGTTCCTGGTTTCAAAAAAATTTGTTTTATTTTGCCAGAAAATGCTTTTTATAAATTTTTTTATGAATGCAGTCCTTTTATTGCTATTTTAAGGTCTTTTTGTCCTTTTTTAAATTATTGGAGAAAATTATATCAAACATTTGTTTAAAGTTACAACAATTGATGTCTTCACAAAATGTCCATCCTCCACTTGGATGACCAACAACGATACTTGACACATTGACACATTCATACAATACTTTGAGTTAATTTTAACATCTTACTCCAAATTCAACTCCTAAAAAAATAAATCGAATAATATGTTGACGAATATTACAAAGCATAACATTTCATTGGTCCCTTTTCGGGATTGTATTATAATTTTTTAATAGTTTTAAGGTAGGTACTATTTGACTGCCTTTTTGGACGTTTTGGACAGGTATGGCTGAGTGGTAATTCGCTCTGAACTTGTATTTCGGAGGCCCGGGTTCGATTCCCGCGGCCGTCCTTCCTGACGGGGGGTTTTTCGTGGTTTTCCTTCAGTCGACAGGCAAATGCTGGGAAGGTACCCTACTTATAGGCCACGACCGCCTCCTTCCCACCTTCCATCCTTACCTACTCTTCACCATCATCTCCCAATCATCATCATAATCATTCATCCGTCGCCATTAGCCTCGCTGCAGAACAGTGCGACGTTAAGCCCCAGACAAAAAAATAGGTCCTAAACATCCTATTCCTAGCCCTATTTATCACATTGTAAAAGAATCTGATGGAATCGAATATCCTTAGAAATGATCATTTTATGAATATTTCACTTCCCTGCCTGCTTCCAGGAACCTCTGCTTCACGGCTTGTGAAATAACCATCCGAATAGTTACATAAATAATCCGTAGTTCTATCGCTGAGTCATTCACCTGGTATTTCGAGCGCAACTAATAACTAACCATCTAGTTGAGACATGCAGTTGAACCGGACAGCGCTGTCAATAGCAGACGAATCATCGACAGTCGTGAGCTCGTTTGTGTCAGGAAATAGCCGAAGTTTAAAGCCGAAATGATGCGATTGTCAAGACAGATCTAGTTGCGCGGTAGCACCGCTCGGCCAAGTTGCTGCGAGGCACTGTTGGCATGATTATGTCGAGTGGGGAAATGTAAGTAGTAGTATAATAGGGTTTAAAGCGAGGTCATTTTGTACACTTTAGGTTTTACATTTGTTGGAGGTCAATGGGAGGAGTCGACCAAATGGGCCCGGCCCGGGGGAGTCCATAACTGGTCGGAAGGCCAGCCGGAATGAGGACAGACCCGGGGGCGGGAGGGTTTTGGCCGGTGTGACCCGATTCGGGGGGGGGGGGGGGGGGGGGGGGGGGCCCGAGGGGACCGGAAAATCGAGGGAGGGCATGGTTAGGTCGACCCTGGCTGCTCTTTGTCTGGGCCTCACCAGGGGAAATGTTATACTCAAACGGGGTCTGGGGCAGAGCCCGCTACGCCAGCACAAGGTCTTGGGGTCCCTGGAATATTTTGTATATTTTTGTCTCGATTTGAAGAATTATGGTGAGTTTTTGACATACTATTAAGAAAAGGGTTTATCTTCCGATATGCTTTTGATTTTGATATGATATGATTTCCGAATTTTGCACACTCACTGATGTCATATGAGCGGTTTCAGGTATATTTAAAAAAAAAATCCAGTAATTATTTGAAAATGGAATCGTTTGACCGATCAACTTCATATTTGGCATGTTCATAATTTAGAAAAATATGTTTGGTATTTTTGACATTTTACGTACGTTTTATTAAAAAATGTCAAATTTAATTCAAAGAAATGTCAATATTTACTCTTCCTTGTATGTATTTCGTTGGATAATCTTCATAATGATCCCAAGGTCTGTAGAGCAGCAACTTTCACACTCTTATTAAATCGCATGCGATACGAAGGCTCGCTTATCAACGCGTTACACAGGGCGTTTTCCTAGTGTACATTTCAGACAGACAAGTTGTTGTCTAACCTCTTACTTTCTTCCTTTTTTTTTACACACAACGCTTTTTTTCTCTAAAATATTTTTATACTTTTTTTATATCTCTACATTCAGAGCTGAGAATTTTATTTCGTATCCTTCTTAAGAGGGTCTTGGCTGATTATTTTACACGGAGTGGTGTCATATTGTGATTCCACTTATCCGCCATCACAGATCTACAAGTACGCGAGCGGAACGAACGGACGCATTTGGAACACTGTCAATAATTTCAAATTAGTTACAAAATAAAAAAATGACCTAATCTCACATACCTACTCACATTTTACACGGATTTAAGGCCGACTGGCGACTAGTAGATTTATGTTTACTAGGAAAACGCTCTGTATAACGCGTTGATGAGCGAGCACGGACACGCGCAACACCTCGAACCGAAAATATGTCTATCGAAAATATCATTAAAAGCCAATAATTCTTGAAATTCGTCAGACTTGTAGGTATAAAAATCTCAAAATATTCCTAAAGTATTAGTCCCAATAGCCATGCAATGCAATGCAGCCATGCAATAAAATATACCTGGGACCACTCATATGATAAAAGTGTGTGTACTTACACAATATTAGACGATCTGTTGAACGGTCATATCAGTTTCATACGTTTGAAAATTTCTGCTCTAACTACCTTGGAACTATAAAGAGTCGAAGTAGCCGTGATCAACATTTTCGAGAAATTTGACAGATAACACGCAAAATGTCAGTAAAATGTCAATTACTTTTGAATTTAAACACAGATAAGTCTGAAAATTGTCAAAAATACAGATAATGTTAGTCCCAATGACCATGCAAAGTTTTAAGTTGATCGGTCATACGGTTCTAGTTTAAATTTCAAAAATCATATGAAAGATTTTTTTAAATTTTAACCAATGGGAGGATTTGGCTGAAATTTGTATGATTAGGTAAAATGTTAGTGGTTATGACTTGTCAAAATTTCAAATTGATAAAACAAACCAATCGAAAGATATTTTTTTTAAAATTTGAACCAATCACGGGATCCCGTTTAAAAACGATCCCAGGGACCGCATAGAGTACGTTAGTATGTGTACAAAATTTCAGATTGATTGCTTGAGCGGTTTGACCTGGGGTGTGACCACAAAAAAAAACACACAGAGAATGTGCCATAAGAGTACCGTGGTGACGCTCGCTATACGCTCGCTCAATAATTTTGGTACAAATGTCTTTCATAAGTAATTCTTTATTACCAATACCAACTAGGAAAACGCTCAGTGTAACGCGTTGATGAGCGAGCACGGACACGCGCAACACCTCGAACCGAAATTATGTCTATCGAAAATATCATTAAAAGCCAATAATTCTTGAAATTCGTCAGACTTGTAGGTATAAAAATCTTCAATTATTCCTAAAGTATTAGTCCCAATAACCATGCAAAGTTTTAGGTTGATTGATTGAACCTTTATGATTAGAATGTTCCTTGTTATATTCAAAAATCATAGGATCTATTTAAAAAAATATACCTGGGACCACTCATGTGATATAAGTGTGTGTACTTACACAGTATTAGACGATCTTTTGAACCGTCATATCAGTTTCATACGTTTGAAAGTTTCTGCTCTAACTACCTTGGAACTATAAAGAGTCGAAGTAGCCGTGATCAACATTTTTGAGCAATTTGACAGCCAACACGCAAAATATCCGTAGAATGTCAATAACTTTTGGATTTAAACACAGATAAGTCTGAAAATTGTCAAAAATACAGATAATGTTGGTCTTAATGACCATGCAAAGTTTTAAGTTGATCGGTCATACGGTTCTAGTTTAAATTTCAAAAATCATATGAAAGATTTTTTTAAATTTTTACCCATGGGAGGATTTGGCTGAAACTTTGTATGATTGGGTACAATGTTGGTCGTAATGACTTGTCAAAATTTCAAATTGATCGCAACAACCAATCGAAAGATAATTTTTTTAAAATTTGAACCAATCACATGAGCCCATTCAAAAACGATCCCAGGGACCGCATAGATTACGTTAGCATATGTGCAAAATTTCAGATCGATTGATTGTGCCGTTTGACCTGGGCTGTGAACACAAAAAAAAAAAAAAAAAAACAAAAAAAAAAACAAACACACAGAGAAAGTGCCGTAAGAGTACCGTGGTGACGCTCGCTACGCTCGCTCAATTACCAATTTCATTACCAATTCCATCGTCAATTGGATTGAGATATATTTCTGAATAAAATTCACATACTAATTTTTCAGATCTGTTCTATGGTGTTAGTAGTACACAATTGTTTAAAAACATGAATAAGTATTAAACAAAAATGTTTTATCGTTTTATTGTTAATACGCCTAAGTAATAAGCTTTAATCCCGCATGTAATATAAAAGATCCACTCATCGACGAAACGTAGACAGCATTATTCGGCACACCCAGACGTTACGCGTAAATCTGATTTTTTTGAAAATATTTCTGACATGATAATAAAAATTAACATTTTCTACGATCACGTTCAAATTTTGCATGGTCATTCTGACCAAAATTTCATTATATTTCACAAATCTTCAGCTAAATCAGTCACGAACTTCAAGAGTAAAGAAGTATTATTTTTATTTTTTTTAATTCTCTCGCTCAAGGTTCACGTATCAATGCGATATACACAGCGTTTTTCTGCGTTTTCTTTCCCAGTCTTCTTTCTATACTCTGTTCTTCTCTGAATTGTATCATAACCTTCCGATCTTGATGATAAGTAATCACAAACCAAATAACAACATTTAACGACTCCTTGCATTCTACGAGCTGCAATAAGTGCAAGTGCAACGGTCACGACTGGATGCAGTAATTAGATGCATTGCTGCAGGAGCCGACAATCTGCAGTCCCGACAAGCGTAGTTCCAGTGAGAACATTCGAACATTACTATACTTAGTGGGGCTTCATGGGCTGCTAATGATACAGCATCAAGAAGTCGGGGACCATGGAGCAAGTTGGTTACTTATAAGGTGCTACAAGCGCGAGCGATTTTGTCGCTTGTTGAAGGCACTTTATTGGGTACGATTGGTTGGAGACAAAATGGGTACACGAAATGATCTGAAATTTTATTCATGATTAGATAAAAGACAAACTTAGACTTATCATTTGGTACATTTTTTATTTTTTGATTCGTTAATTAGTATTAATGAGGTGGTTTTTGGTGAAAAAGTAACTATTTTCTTGTCTCACTGGATGTCGTATGAAATTTTATTCAAAAGTGACAAGTTAACCCCTAAGTTTGTCTTTTATCTAATCATGATTAAAATTTGAGATCAATTTGTTCTCGGGTTTGATAGTTTTGCGCGGTTTTGTTGAATAACCGGCTACTAATTAACAATGCATGAAAAATGAATAGTGCTACTAATATACAATCAGACTGATCATATTGTGAACATCCTATCAAAGTTACACCCCCTTATGAAACTATTTAAACGACGATAGAGCCATTCCGAGTTTAGCGCGATGTTCTTCTGTGACATTTCTCAGTCGAGAGGCACATGATGGGAAGGTTCCCATAGGCCACGACTGCCTCCTTCCCACCGTCCATCCTTGCCTATTCTTTATCATCGTCTTACTATGATCATCATAAATCACTTATCCTTGCTTTAGATATCGAGGAATTTCCAACATACCCTATCTTACAGATACTATAAAGAGTCACCTCACGACAAATGTACCTATTCAAATGTTCTTGAAGAACTGATGACATCATAATATTATTTTGGAGGTTAAAGACCTCCAGGCTATAAATAATATGTAACTCGCTTTTCTCAGGTGAGTATTTAACTGGAATAATATGTTTATGGATTAAAAATATTGCATATTCTACCTAGTTTAATATACTTGTTTTTTGGCAAATACAAGATTGGTGGGCATAGCTGTCAGCTATGATACAGCTAATACACTAATACAGCTGTCAGCTAATAGATACATTTCCAAGAAATCATCTAGATAAGACAAAGGGGAGCTGTGTGGGTCACAGAAGGCGCGGGTTCGCGTGGCTTAGACCCGGAAAAAATGTCTGATCCTCCAGAGGATTTGTTGAATCCGTCACAGCTTTGAATTTCCAAATAATATTTTGCGAGATACTTGAAAAGGTGCTTCCTCTATGCATGGGTCATGTATCAACAACTATCATTTCTTCAATCAGGAATACATTTCGAGAAACAAACATTTTCTTCGAGCAAAAAACACTGTGAGAAAAGTGGGTTCGCGGGCAACACCCGAGAAAATGTTCTCTCGAGGTCATTCGACATATTGGAACTATAATTTGAGCCCCCCCCCCCCCCCCCCCCCCCCCCAGTTATGCGTAGATTCAACACTGTTCACATTGCTCTCTGCTTTTACTTGACAGTGTGTCCCCTGTTTTATGATGGCAGTTATTCGCCTCAAAAAAGCAATGCTGTTTTTATAGACACGATGCCGTCATTGGACATCGGACTTGCCCCGCTAGCGAGAATTGAATTGGAGTTAAGTTCGTTTATGGAGTTATTTTTCAGCCAAGAAGTAAGGGTGGTAAAACGTCACTCACAATCATGACGTCGATCTTGCTGAGCTGAAAAGTTGTTATGAAATGTCATTGTCTTTGCTCAGCTGTTTAATTTGAATAATGAAATGTCATTGCCTTCTTTTTCAATTTTCTTTCAATTGATGTTACATGAAGATAATGTATATTTAAATAATTGAAATGGAGTTAAGCAAAAGCGAAATAAGTGACCTAGAGGTGTGGAAGCATTTAACATTCAATTAAGTATGATAGCGGCCGACTGCACTCGTTTCTCATTGGTTAATTTTTAACCCCATTTACGAACTTAACTGCAATTCAATTCTCGCGCCCCGCCCCGCGAAGCAAGTCACCCCGTCCTGCTGGCACCACCGCTCAATTGTCCGCGACCACTTATTTGGAAGTCCTTATTCGTGGCTAACCTACTTCTGGAGTGCGATCATGTAAAATTACAACTTTCTTGTCGCGTGACAATCTTCTCATCTCAATTAGTAAGAAGCTTGTCACAGTGACAAGAAAGTTGTCATTTTACGTGATCACACCTCTGTATAGGCCGTTCCCCTATCCGCAACCCGGGGACGCGCTCGGAAGCCCAGAGCAAGGCAGAGGTTCGCATTCCCTCACCGAGAAAAAAAAAATAACAAAAAAAAGATCCATCCATCATATAAAATGCACTTAAAAACATATTAACACTCAATTACGTATGTACATTACAATTAACAAATACTTTAAAAAAAATACCATCCCAGTCCGCCTCAACAAAAAATTTCAATTAATCTTATAAAATATACTTAAAAACATATAAACACTCAATTAGGTACAACACATAAAAAGGATCCATCTCACCCGCGTACTCTTGCTTTATTGTCCCTCCTCTACGACCACAATATTTATTCAAAGAATCCACGGCTCACAGCAATCTGCTTCGGAGCTGCATCTTCTGACTGACTGACTTGGAAATGTATTTAGTTTATACGCAACGAATGAATAATTTCTATAGATTATCTAATAATGTTTATCATGGATAGCAAATAGTAATAATTAACTGTGACCAATTGTTGGTGCATTTACAATGGGCAGCAGAGTGTACAGTTGCATTATCGGTTATTGTTGAAATATACAAAACGTGTATATTTTTTAATATGGGCGATTGTATATTTTTTTATAAATAGCACTAGGTTAACCTATGAGCTGCTCAAAACACATGCTTACTTACAGCAAGCACTTTTTAAATTTCTACCAAAATATTATTTGGAAATTCTAAGGGCCATGCTATGATCAAAAGTCATAAAATTCCATCAAATCTACTTGAGAATCACAATTTTTCTTCGGGGCTACGCGCCCCAGACCCGCGTCGTCTGAGGGCTCTTACCCCAGCTATACTCTTTGTCATAAGAAAGAGATTAGCCCCCCAAATGGCTTAAAATTTTTTGAAGTGCCAAAAAACCAAAAGACTCCCGGCGGGGCAAGGTGGGGGGGGGGGGGGGGGGGGGGGGGGGCCTTCACGCGTGAGAATTTTTTCCCCCTGGCATTGATCCTGCCGGCGCCCATGTTGCTTGCGCATGCCTATAAGTACAAATGCATTTTGCATTTTTTTTATCTAGATAATTGCCAATAGATAACAATACTTTTGTATCTAGATGAAGATAAAGATAACAAATCATTTAATTATTTAGATAAGATAATATATAAAAGATTATTATCTCGATGATTGTATCTAGATAAGTCCCAACACTGGCGAGTAATACTCTTCCCATTGTGTTGTAACATTCCTGATGCACCCGCCAAGCAATGAACTGTCTGGCTAATGGTCCAGTCTCAATCACCTCCGCGAGATGTGTGATGCAATTACCTGCGTCTCGAGGCATGTTGTAATCATGACACAGCCTCCAGCAATGAACTGTCTGGCTAATGGTACAATCTCAATCACCTCCAGCGAGATGTGTGATGCAATTACCTGCGTCTCGAGGCATGTTGTAATCATGACACAGCCTCCAGCAATGAACTGTCTGGCTAATGGTCCAGTCTCAATCACCTCCAGCGAGATGTGTGATGCAATTACCTGCGTCTCGAGGCATGTTGTAATCATGACACAGCCTCCAGCAATGAACTGTCTGGCTAATGGTCCAATCTCAATCACCTCCAGCGAGATGTGTAATGCAATTACCTGCGTCTCGAGGCATGTTGTAATCATGACACAACCTCCAGCAATGAACTGTCTGGCTAATGGTCCAATCTCAATCACCTCCAGCGAGATGTGTGATGCAATAACCTGCGCCTCGAGGCATGTTGTAATCATGACACAGCCTCCAGCAATGAACTGTCTGGCTAATGGTCCAATCTCAATCACCTCCAGCGAGATGTGTGATGCAATTACCTGCGTCTTAAGGCATGTTGTAATCATGACACAGCCTCCAGCAATGAACTGTCTGGCTAATGGTCCAATCTCAATCACCTCCAGCGAGATGTGTGATGCAATAACCTGCGTCTCGAGGCATGTTGTAATCATGACACAGCCTCCAGCAATGAACTGTCTGGCTAATGGTCCAATCTCAATCACCTCCAGCGAGATGTGTGATGCAATTACCTGCGCCTCGAGGCATGTTGTAATCATGACACAGCCTCCAGCAATGAACTGTCTGGCTAATGGTCCAATCTCAATCACCTCCAGCGAGATGTGTGATGCAATAACCTGCGTCTCGAGGCATGTTGTAATCATGACACAGCCTCCAGCAATGAACTGTCTGGCTTATGGTCCAATCTCAATCACCTCCAGCGAGATGTGTGATGCAATTACCTGCGCCTCGAGGCATGTTGTAATCATGACACAGCCTCCAGCAATGAACTGTCTGGCTAATGGTCCAATCTCAATCACCTCCAGCGAGATGTGTGATGCAATAACCTGCGTCTCGAGGCATGTTGTAATCATGACACAGCCTCCAGCAATGAACTGTCTGGCTAATGGTCCAATCTCAATCACCTCCAGCGAGATGTGTGATGCAATTACCTGCGCCTCGAGGCATGTTGTAATCATGACACAGCCTCCAGCAATGAACTGTCTGGCTAATGGTCCAATCTCAATCACCTCCAGCGAGATGTGTGATGCAATTACCTGCGTCTCGAGGCATGTTGTAATCATGACACAGCCTCCAGCAATGAACTGTCTGGCTAATGGTCCAGTCTCAACACCTCCAGCGAGATGTATGTGTGATGCAATTACCTGCGCCTCGAGGCATGTTGTAATCATGACACAGCCTCCAGCAATGAACTGTCTGGCTAATGGTCCAGTCTCAAACACCTCCAGCGAGATGTGTGATGCAATTACCTGCGCCTCGAGGCATGTTGTAATCATGACACAGCCTCCAGCAATGAACTGTCTGGCTAATGGTCCAATCTCAATCACCTCCAGCGAGATGTGTGATGCAATTACCTGCGTCTCGAGGCATGTTGTAATCATGACACAGCCTCCAGCAATGAACTGTCTGGCTAATTGTCCAATCTCAATCACCTCCAGCGAGATGTGTGATGCAATTACCTGCGTCTCGAGGCATGTTGTAATCATGACACAGCCTCCAGCAATGAACTGTCTGGCTAATGGTCCAGTCTCAATCACCTCCAGCGAGATGTGTGATGCAATTACCTGCGCCTCGAGGCATGTTGTAATCATGACACAGCCTCCAGCAATGAACTGTCTGGCTAATGGTCCAATCTCAATCACCTCCAGCGAGATATGTGATGCAATAACCTGCGCCTCGAGGCATGTTGTAATCATGACACAGCCTCCAGCAATGAACTGTCTGGCTAATGGTCCAATCTCAATCACCTCCAGCGAGATGTGTGATGCAATTACCTGCGTCTCGAGGCATGTTGTAATCATGACACAGTCTCCAGCAATGAACTGTCTGGCTAATGGTCCAATCTCAATCACCTCCAGCGAGATGTGTGATGCAATTACCTGCGCCTCGAGGCATGTAGTAATCATGACACAGCCTCCAGCAATGAACTGTCTGGCTAATGGTCCAGTCTCAATTACCTCCAGCGAGATGTGTGATGCAATTACCTGCGCCTCGAGGCATGTAGTAATCATGACACAGCCTCCAGCAATGAACTGTCTGGCTAATGGTCCAATCTCAATCACCTCCAGCGAGATGTGTGATGCAATTACCTGCGCCTCGAGGCATGTAGTAATCATGACACAGCCTCCAGCAATGAACTGTCCGGCTAATGGTCCAGTCTCAATCACCTCCAGCGAGATGTGATGTGTGATGCAATTACCTGCGCCTCGAGGCATGTAGTAATCATGACACAGCCTCCAGCAATGAACTGTCTGGCTAATGGTCCAGTCTCAATCACCTCCAGCGAGATGTGTGATGCAATTACCTGCGTCTCGAGGCATGTTTTAATCATGACACAGCCTCCAGCAATGAACTGTCTGGCTAATGGTCCAGTCTCAATCACCTCCAGCGAGATGTGTGATGCAATTACCTGCGCCTCGAGGCATGTTGTAATCATGACACAACCTCCAGCAATGAACTGTCTGGCTAATGGTCCAGTCTCAATCACCTCCAGCGAGATGTGTGATGCAATTACCTGCGTCTCGAGGCATGTCGTCGCCTCAGAGTGTAAGTGCTCTATGTCCAACTTTTTCCATCCGGAGAAACAGAGGGTCAAACTTTATGATTTTATTAACCCTATAAAAGTATAAACATGAACTGTAGTTGTAAGTTTATATCATCACTTGTTCGAATGAGAACACTTATTTATGTGTTTCATTGATGTTTCAGTAACAAACGAAGCGAAAATATGTAATTTCCTGTTGGACATAGGACTTTGTGCACATTTCTTAGCGAGTGTCTGTTAGAAATGTGGACATAGGACTTCTGCATTTGGAAATCAATGCAATGGCCAATGCTATTGTGGTGCATTAATATTTTTTATTTCTCATGAATATTACTGAAGATATTGTATCAGTTAGTGTTTCAGAGTGATTTACATTTAATTATTCATATAAATAAAAAATTAATTGCATTAAATATTTGAGAAAACTATAAAATTACACAAAAAACTGAATTCCACACAAAATAAATATAAATACAACATATACAAAATATCTAACTACTTAATTGAGCGAGCGAAGCGAGCGACTCCATTTGGCTCTTTTAGCACGGACCTCTGTTTTTTTTTTTGTTTTTTTTTTGTTTTTGTTTTTGTATGCTAAAGGAAGCAATGGAGGCCGCACCGTTTCACCGATCGACCTGAAATTTTGCACACATGTAAAGACAACCTTCTCTGTTTGCAGACCCAATTTTTTTTTGAAATCCATCTATTGGTTCATTGTTAAAATAAGTATCTCCTGATAGCCTAAAAAATGAAAATGGTCTTCGAGAAATGTGATCAAACTCATATTTAGCATGGTCAGTAAGACCAACAATGTCACTTATTTTACAAATTTTCAGCCGAATCTGTCAAGAAAGTATGCACTTATTGACATTTTTAATAGCTGTCAGAAATGAAACATTGAAAATGAATGTCTTTCCAATGCAACTGAATCTGATTTGCTTTAGGTACAAGAGTGTTTTGATGGTATGTACAGTTTTTTAGTGAAAAGCAGATATTTTTATGTTTATTGAGTTGATCAAATTTGAATAATTCAATTTGGATCATAGTTTCCAACAAATCATTTCGAGTTTTTAAGGACCTTGATTGTCTTTTCGTCAATTCGTAGTTCTAATGGCCGTGCCTCCCGTGTTTCTACTTGGCTGATTTTGAATCCAGGAGGGATTAGAAACATAAGCTCACATTTCAATAATATCATTGAGTGGCGTTTGTTCTCTTCTAGCGTTCACACGTCATTCCAAATCTCTCCTGCATTTTGCTTCTTTTCGTTGATAATTTTGGCAATTTGGTGTACTTTGTGAAGGTATTAGTAAAATTGAATCGCTTTTAAAGCATAGATATTAGGTATCTACAGTTTTTGTCCAGGGGATTGATTATTTCAAATTATTTTCTTCTTGGAAACGTTGGATTTATTCCGTTTCTGAGCTTCTGTCTAGCCTGACATTTCCTTGAAGGTTGCTATTTTTTTTTGAAAGTTTTGATTCATTCAGTTCAAAACATTACGTTGTCTTATTTTAATTGTGGAACGTTGGATTCATTCCGTTTCTAAACTAGGTAGTTACTATTTTACCTGATCCGTTATTTGTGTGGAACTTTGATTCCTTTCGCTTATTAGTTGAAAGGTGATTACTTTATTTTCATATTTGCGAAGTTTTGTTCAAGATTCATTTCGTAACATTACGACATTGAATACATTACGTCTTTGAGCACACATTTCGTGCATTTCAAACATTGATCACACAAATATTATTGTACTTTAATTAGGTAGGTACTCTACTTCTTACTTTTTCATTACCTATCTTATCCCTATTTAAACATGCCGAAAAATGGAAAGACTTCTGCTAGAATGAAAGCCATAAAGGCGAAAAAGCGTCTGCGTGAAATTGAAGATCAAGAAACTGACGAAGCTTAATCTAAAAGGTTGAAACAAAATGTCGTTAATAATAAAGCATCAAGGAGCAAAGAGACCCCCGACCAGACTGCTGCAAGGAGATACTCAAACAATCAACGCAATACCCGCTCTCGTGCAGCGGGTATTGCCGATTGACCGACCAACTAAAAACTTCGCATGGTAATTGGTAGCAACATTTAAGGTATTTTTGCCAATTTTCAGTCTAATTTGTAGTTATTTTCAAAAGTTTTTGTAATTTTAGGGACATTTTGTGTGTTGGCTGTCAAATTCACGGCGACATCGAATCTTTAGTTCAAGGCAAGGTAGTTAGAGCAGAAAGTTTCAAACGAAATGAAACTAATAATGACCGTTTAACAGATTGATCTGATATTGTGTCCACAGTAATATCATATCATATGAGTGGTCCCAGGTATATTGTTTGAAAGATATCCTGTGATTTTTGAAACTTAACAAGGAACCGTTCAATCAAAGGTTTAATCGATCAACTTAAAACTTAGCAAGGTTATTGGGACCAATATTTTTGGAAATTTTGGAGATATTTATACAAGTCTGTGACGAAATTCAAGAATTATTGGCTTTTAATGACATTTTCGATAAACATAATTTCGGTTCGAGGTGTTGCGTGTATCCGTGCTCGCTCATCAACGCGTTACTCAGAGCGTTTTCCTAGTTTTAATCTTACTCTGACGTGACCTTCGAATAAGGGAATTAACAGCGGGTTTACTAATATCCCAGATGCGCGCCAACTTGACAGTTTGAATGTGAGGGAGCGCTCTGATTGGACGATGCGGACATAGAGCAAATGCATCCGAACAAGTCATTGATTACTGGACATAGAGCAAACGATTTCCGTTCATAACTACCGTAAAAGTGATCCCCATAAAAAACACTCCGTGTAAAAATACCAGCCAAGTCTCTTCAACTATAAAAAAAATAGAAGAAATCTAAAAATTCAGCACTGAAAAGTAGTGATATCAAAAAATGAGCCAAGTCAAAACTTAATTTTAAAAACCAAAATATACTTGGCGCATCGTGTATATAAATAGTATAGAAGCATATGCCAAAAATCAAATGTACCTAAATATATATAATAAACCTATAATGCCCTTAAAAATGATGCGCCAAGTATATTTCGGTTTTTAAAATTAGGTTTTGACTTGGCTCATTTTTTGATATCACTACTTTTCAGTGCTGAATTTTTAGATTTCTTCTATTTTTTTTATAGTTGAAGAGACTTGGCTGGTATTTTTACACGGAGTGTTTTTTATGGGGATATCACTTATTTTTTTAGTTTATTTACACAACTTGTAACACACATCGGAGCAACAATAACTAAAATACTTTTAAAAAATACGCCATTACCGAATTGGTTATAATACGAAAAATTGTGTTTGGTGCTCAATATACCTAAGCTTAAAGTGATATTCCATGAAGAATTGCGAAAGCTTCGTTCCAATCAGTCCAGCCGTTTTCGAGATATGGTATTACTTCCGGTTTTCAAAATGGCGACTGAAATTACAGCCACCTAGAATTTATTTCTATAACTGTTATGTATCATTATAAGCCTTCTGAATATGTAGTTATTGTAGTAAGAGGCATGACGTCATTTCCGGTTTCGGTAATAGTACATCTCTACTTTAACTATTGATATTCCATATAGATAACCGTCTGAATCATTTGGCGCTGGTTTAATTCCTAACGGTCTAGCCGTTTTAGAGATATGACGTCACTTCCGGTTTCGAAATGGCGGCTTCCTGTTGGTTTTATAAAAAGGCACCTCAGACGCCAAAAGTGCACATGTGGTGAAAATTTCAGATCGATCGGCTAAGCCGTTTAGGCTGTGGCGGTGATTGCGGTGTTTCCTGATATCATCATCATCAGATCAAGATAGGTTTTAAAAGGGGTGTAATTTCACGTTTTTCACGGCCCTCTAGCTCGCAAACACCATAACATATTGTTCCCCAATTTGGTATATGTAGTGGGGTGGGCCATAGCTCGAAATTAAGATATATCGCAGCAATGTGAGATTTTCCAATTTTAAGATCCAGTAGGCCGAAAATGCCATGTTGTTGCTTACAGTAAAAGTGGTTGGTCTGCTCCTCAGTTTATTAGGCATTTACGGTATGTTGAGTGAGTGTGAGTGTACGGTACGACTTGGCTGGGTGGAGCGACCGCTCCACTAGATAAATTGAAGGGAATTTCAATTGATATAGATCAAGTACATTCTAATACATGACCTAAACCAAAAATCTCAAAATTTCAAAAATTGGAGATAGATCACTTACACTCTGACACGACGATGTGGTAATCATGACACAGCCTCCAGCAATGAACTGTCTGGCTAATGGTCCAATCTCAATCACCTCCAGCGAGATGTGTGATGCAATTACCTGCGCCTCGAGGCATGTTGTAATCATGACACAGCCTCCAGCAATGAACTGTCTGGCTAATGGTCCAATCTCAATCACCTCCAGCGAGATGTGTGATGCAATTACCTGCGTCTCGAGGCATGTTGTAATCATGACACAGCCTCCAGCAATGAACTGTCTGGCTAATGGTCCAATCTCAATCACCTCCAGCGAGATGTGTGATGCAATTACCTGCGCCTCGAGGCATGTTGTAATCATGACACAGCCTCCAGCAATGTACTGTCTGGCTAATGGTCCAGTCTCAATCACCTCCAGCGAGATGTGTGATACAATTACCTGCGTCTCGAGGCATGTTGTTATCATGACACAGCCTCCAGCAATGAACTGTCTGGCTAATGGTCCAGTCTCAATCACCTCCAGCGAGATGTGTGATGCAATTACCTGCGCCTTGAGGCATGTTGTAATCATGACACAGCCTCCAGCAATGAACTGTCTGGCTAATGGTCCAATCTTAATCACCTCCAGCGAGATGTGTGATGCAATTACCTGCGTCTCGAGGCATGTTGTAATCATGACACAGCCTCCAGCAATGAACTGTCTGGCTAATGGTCCAATCTCAATCACCTCCAGCGAGATGTGTGATGCAATTACCTGCGCCTCGAGGCATGTTGTAATCATGACACAGCCTCCAGCAATGAACTGTCTGGCTAATGGTCCAGTCTCAATCACCTCCGGCGAGATGTGTGATGCAATTACCTGCGTCTCGAGGCATGTTGTAATCATGACACAGCCTCCAGCAATGAACTGTCTGGCTAATGGTCCAATCTCAATCACCTCCAGCGAGATGTGTGATGCAATTACCTGCGTCTCGAGGCATGTTGTAATCATGACACAGCCTCCAGCAATGAACTGTCTGGCTAATGGTCCAATCTCAATCACCTCCAGCGAGATGTGTGATGCAATTACCTGCGTCTCGAGGCATGTTGCAATCATGACACAGCCTCCAGCAATGAACTGTCTGGCTAATGGTCCAATCTCAATCACCTCCAGCGAGATGTGTGATGCAATTACCTGCGCCTCGAGGCATGTTGTAATCATGACACAGCCTCCAGCAATGAACTGTCTGGCTAATGGTCCAGTCTCAATCACCTCCAGCGAGATGTGTGATGCAATTACCTGCGCCTCGAGGCATGTTGTAATCATGACACAGCCTCCAGCAATGAACTGTCTGGCTAATGGTCCAATCTCAATCACCTCCAGCGAGATGTGTGATGCAATTACCTGCGTCTCGAGGCATGTTGTAATCATGACACAGCCTCCAGCAATGAACTGTCTGGCTAATGGTCCAATCTCAATCACCTCCAGCGAGATGTGTGATGCAATTACCTGCGCCTCGAGGCATGTTGTAATCATGACACAGCCTCCAGCAATGAACTGTCTGGCTAATGGTCCAGTCTCAATCACCTCCAGCGAGATGTGTGATGCAATTACCTGCGTCTCAAGGCATGTTGTAATCATGACACAGCCTCCAGCAATGAACTGTCTGGCTAATGGTCCAATCTCAATCACCTCCAGCGAGATGTGTGATGCAATTACCTGCGTCTCGAGGCATGTTGTAATCATGACACAGCCTCCAGCAATGAACTGTCTGGCTAATGGTCCAATCTCAATCACCTCCAGCGAGATGTGTGATGCAATTACCTGCGTCTCGAGGCATGTTGTAATCATGACACAGCCTCCAGCAATGAACTGTCTGGCTAATGGTCCAATCTCAATCACCTCCAGCGAGATGTGTGATGCAATTACCTGCGTCTCGAGGCATGTTGCAATCATGACACAGCCTCCAGCAATGAACTGTCTGGCTAATGGTCCAGTCTCAATAACCTCCAGCGAGATGTGTGATGCAATTACCTGCGCCTCGAGGCATGTTGTAATCATGACACAGCCTCAAGCAATGAACTGTCTGGCTAATGGTCCAATCTCAATCACCTCCAGCGAGATGTGTGATGCAATTACCTGCGTCTCGAGGCATGTTGTAATCATGACACAGCCTCCAGCAATGAACTGTCTGGCTAATGGTCCAGTCTCAATCACCTCCAGCGAGATGTGTGATGCAATTACCTGCGCCTCGAGGCATGTTGTAATCATGACACAGCCTCCAGCAATGAACTGTCTGGCTAATGGTCCAATCTCAATCACCTCCAGCGAGATGTGTGATGCAATTACCTGCGCCTCGAGGCATGTTGTAATCATGACACAGCCTCCAGCAATGAACTGTCTGGCTAATGGTCCAATCTCAATCACCTCCAGCGAGATGTGTGATGCAATTACCTGCGTCTCGAGGCATGTTGTAATCATGACACAGCCTCCAGCAATGAACTGTCTGGCTAATGGTCCAATCTCAATCACCTCCAGCGAGATGTGTGATGCAATTACCTGCGCCCCGAGGCATGTTGTAATCATGACACAGCCTCCAGCAATGAACTGTCTGGCTAATGGTCCATTCTCAATCACCTCCAGCGAGATGTGTGATGCAATTACCTGCGCCTCGAGGCATGTTGTAATCATGACACAGCCTCCAGCAATGAACTGTCTGGCTAATGGTCCAATCTCAATCACCTCCAGCGAGATGTGTGATGCAATTACCTGCGTCTCGAGGCATGTTGTAATCATGACACAGCCTCCAGCAATGAACCGTCTGGCTAATGGTCCAATCTCAATCACCTCCAGCGAGATGTGTGATGCAATTACCTGCGCCTCGAGGCATGTTGTAATCATGACACAGCCTCCAGCAATGAACTGTCTGGCTAATGGTCCAGTCTCAATCACCTCCAGCGAGATGTGTGATACAATTACCTGCGTCTCGAGGCATGTTCTAATCATGACACAGCCTCCAGCAATGAACTGTCTGGCTAATGGTCCAGTCTCAATCACCTCCAGCGAGATGTGTGATGCAATTACCTGCCCCTCGAGGCATGTTGTAATCATGACACAGCCTCCAGCAATGAACTGTCTGGCTAATGGTCCAATCTCAATCACCTCCAGCGAGATGTGTGATGCAATTACCTGCGTCTCGAGGCATGTTGTAATCATGACACAGCCTCCAGCAATGAACTGTCTGGCTAATGGTCCAATCTCAATCACCTCCAGCGAGATGTGTGATGCAATTACCTGCGTCTCGAGGCATGTTGTAATCATGACACAGCCTCCAGCAATGAACTGTCTGGCTAATGGTCCAATCTCAATCACCTCCAGCGAGATGTGTGATGTAATTACCTGCGCCTCGAGGCATGTTGTAATCATGACACAGCCTCCAGCAATGAACTGTCTGGCTAATGGTCCAGTCTCAATCACCTTCAGCGAGATGTGTGATGCAATTACCTGCGTCTCGAGGCATGTTGTAATCATGACACAGCCTCCAGCAATGAACTGTCTGGCTAATGGTCCAATCTCAATCACCTCCAGCGAGATGTGTGATGCAATTACCTGCGTCTCGAGGCATGTTGTAATCATGACACAGCCTCCAGCAATGAACTGTCTGGCTAATGGTCCAATCTCAATCACCTCCAGCGAGATGTGTGATGCAATTACCTGCGTCTCGAGGCATGTTGCAATTATGACACAGCCTCCAGCAATGAACTGTCTGGCTAATGGTCCAGTTTCAATCACCTCCAGCGAGATGTGTGATGCAATTTCCTGCGCCTCGAGGCATGTTGTAATCATGACACAGCCTCCAGCAATGAACTGTCTGGCTAATGGTCCAATCTCAATCACCTCCAGCGAGATGTGTGATGCAATTACCTGCGTCTCGAGGCATGTTGTAATCATGACACAGCCTCCAGCAATGAACTGTCTGGCTAATGGTCCAATCTCAATCACCTCCAGCGAGATGTGTGATACAATTACCTGCGTCTCGAGACATGTTCTAATCATGACACAGCCTCCAGCAATGAACTGTCTGGCTAATGGTCCAGTCTCAATCACCT
Source organism: Leuctra nigra (assembly GCA_934045905.1). NCBI lineage: Eukaryota > Metazoa > Arthropoda > Insecta > Plecoptera > Leuctridae > Leuctra > Leuctra nigra. Next base: position 11,027,732 of record OW203769.1, on the reverse strand, counting down.
CCAGCGAGATGTGTGATGCAATTACCTGCGCCTTGAGGCATGTTGTAATCATGACACAGCCTCCAGCAATGAACTGTCTGGCTAATGGTCCAATCTCAATCACCTCCAGCGAGATGTGTGATGCAATTACCTGCGTCTCGAGGCATGTTGTAATCATGACACAGCCTCCAGCAATGAACTGTCTGGCTAATGGTCCAATCTCAATCACCTCCAGCGAGATGTGTGATGCAATTACCTGCGCCTCGAGGCATGTTGTAATCATGACACAGCCTCCAGCAATGAACTGTCTGGCTAATGGTCCAGTCTCAATCACCTCCAGCGAGATGTGTGATGCAATTACCTGCGTCTCGAGGCATGTTGTAATCATGACACAGCCTCCAGCAATGAACTGTCTGGCTAATGGTCCAATCTCAATCACCTCCAGCGAGATGTGTGATGCAATTACCTGCGTCTCGAGGCATGTTGTAATCATGACACAGCCTCCAGCAATGAACTGTCTGGCTTATGGTCCAGTCTCAATCACCTCCAGCGAGATGTGTGATGCAATTACCTGCGCCTCGAGGCATGTTGTAATCATGACACAGCCTCCAGCAATGAACTGTCTGGCTAATGGTCCAATCTCAATCACCTCCAGCGAGATGTGTGATGCAATTACCTGCTTCTCGAGGCATGTTGTAATCATGACACAGCCTCCAGTAATGAACTGTCTGGCTAATGGTCCAGTCTCAATCACCTCCAGCGAGATGTGTGATGCAATTACCTGCGCCTCGAGGCATGTTGTAATCATGACACAGCCTCCAGCAATGAACTGTCTGGCTAATGGTCCAAACTCAATCACCTCCAGCGAGATGTGTGATGCAATTACCTGCGCCTCGAGGCATGTTGTAATCATGACACAGCCTCCAGCAATGAACTGTCTGGCTAATGGTCCAATCTCAATCACCTCCAGCGAGATGTGTGATGCAATTACCTGCGCCTCGAGGCATGTTGTAATCATGACACAGCCTCCAGCAATGAACTGTCTGGCTAATGGTCCAATCTCAATCACCTACAGCGAGATGTGTGATGCAATTACCTGCGCCACGAGGCATGTTGTAATCATGACACAGCCTCCAGCAATGAACTGTCTGGCTAATGGTCCATTCTCAATCACCTCCAGCGAGATGTGTGATGCAATTACCTGCGCCTCGAGGCATGTTGTAATCATGACACAGCCTCCAGCAATGAACTGTCTGGCTAATGGTCCAATCTCAAACACCATTAGCGAGATGTGTGATGCAATTACCTGCGTCTCGAGGCATGTTGTAATCATGACACAGCCTCCAGCAATGAACTGTCTGGATAATGGTCCAATCTCAATCACCTCCAGCGAGATGTGTGATGCAATAACCTGCGCCTCGAGGCATGTTGTAATCATGACACAGCCTCCAGCAATGAACTATCTGGCTAATGGTCCAATTATAATCACCTCCAGCGAGATGTGTGATGCAATTACCTGCGCCTCGAGGCATGTTGTAATCATGACACAGCCTCCAGCAATGAACTGTCTGGCTAATGGTCCAATCTCAATCACCTCCAGCGAGATGTGTGATGCAATTACCTGCGTCTCGAGGCATGTTGTAATCATGACACAGCCTCCAGCAATGAACTGTCTGGCTAATGGTCCAATCTCAATCACCTCCAGCGAGATGTGTGATGCAATTACCTGCGCTTTGAGGCATGTTGTAATCATGACACAGCCTCCAGCAATGAACTGTCTGGCTAATGGTCCAATATCAATCACCTCCAGCGAGATGTGTGATGCAATTACCTGCGCCTTGAGGCATGTTGTAATCATAACACAGTCTCCAGCAATGAAAGTTCTGGCTAATGGTTCAATTTCAATCACCTCCAGCGAGATGTGTGATGCAATTACCTGCGCCTCGAGGCATGTTGTAATCATGACACAGCCTCCCGCAATGAACTGTCTGGCTAATGGTCCAGTCTCAATCACCTCCAGCGAGATGTGTGATGCAATTACCAGCGTCTCGAGGCATGTTGTAATCATGACACAGCCTCCAGCAATGAACTGTCTGGCTAATGGTCCAGTCTCAATCACCTCCAGCGAGATGTGTGATGCAATTACCTGCGTCTCGAGGCATGTTGTAATCATGACACAGCCTCCAGCAATGAACTGTCTGGCTAATGGTCCAATCTCAATCACCTCTAGCGAGATGTGTGATGCAATTACCTGCGTCTCGAGGCATGTTGTAATCTTGACACAGCCTCCAGCAATGAACTGTCTGGCTAATGGTCCAGTCTCAATCACCTCCAGCGAGATGTGTGATGCAATTACCTGCGTCTCGAGGCATGTTGTAATCATGACACAGCCTCCAGCAATGAACTGTCAGGCTAATGTTCCAATCTCAATCACCTCCAGCGAGATGTGTGATGCAATTACCTGCGCCTCGAGGCATGTTGTAATCATGACACAGCCTCCAGCAATGAACTGTCTGGCTAATGGTCCAATCTCAATCACCTCCAGCGAGATGTGTGATGCAATTACCTGCGCCTCGAGGCATGTTGTAATCATGACACAGCCTCCAACAAAGAACTGTCTGGCTAATGGTCCAATCTCAATCACCTCCAGCGAGATGTGTGATGCAATTACCTGCGTCTCGAGGCATGTTGCAATCATGACACAGCCTCCAGCAATGAACTGTCTGGCTAATGGTCCAGTCTCAATCACCTCCAGCGAGATGTGTGATGCAATTACCTGCGCCTCGAGGCATGTTGTAATCATGACACAGCCTCCAGCAATGAACTGTCTGGCTAATGGTCTAATCTCAATCACCTCCAGCGATATGTGTGATGCAATTACCTGCGCCTCGAGGCATGTTGTAATCATGACACAGCCTCGGGCAATGCAGTCGGCAACAGAATACCAGAGATGGCGAGTTAGCAGCGTCATTAAATCAGCTTAAAGTAGGTACTTATTTTTCCTATATCCACGTTTTGAAAATTTTGAGAGGAAATGGATATTGCTTATTGATACATACATAACATAACAATACTAATAAAATAAACTTCGTTGGACTTTCACAAACTCTTATATTTTATAAAATGCAATGTTTCGTCTACTTTAAATCAGGCATTTGACATAACAACAGATGGATGGTTGTAAGTAGAAAACAATTTTTACAAAAACAAACCCTTAATTTAATAATTTATGTATCTATTAAGAAAAATATGAAATTTGTAAAAAAAAATCAGATTTTAAACTATAATATGAACCTTGAAATTCCACCACAATTATGAACCACAATTCCACCTCTTTTGAGCTTGAGATTTGAAGGTTCCAAGCCAAATATCATCAATCTCGTAGCTAGGTTGGCTTATTACTCCTACGCCTTCTTTCTTGAGACGACATGCCATGGTTCCAGACTCTTTAAACCTTCTTCTTGCCCAGTTTTCTTTTTTCCAAATTCTCTTGGTTTAGTTCAATTCCACTTGATGAACATGTTAAAAACCATGATCAACTAGCAAAGATGCTTGAAAATTTTCATTTGGATTTTTCCATCTGTTTTTCAAGTTCCTCTCATGTTCTTTAGATCTGATTGAAACAGGTCGAGGTCTTTTTGTTTCTTTTATATAAACATTCTTGCAAGAACATGGGATGGAATTTACCCAACCTTTGTCATTTTGAAAATCATTATTTGGCTTGATTCAAATAAAATTCATTTTAAAGTGATACATGATTTAAATGTAATTCTTATATTTAGTACTTTATTCAAAATTCTTCTAATTGCGTCCGAAATGTGCTTTATGTATCCAATCGAAATATAAGGGTTCTTCTTTTCTAGATTTTCTTCTATTTTAGATATTAATTTATCAATTAGTTTTTTTGGATATCCATTAAGCAAAAACGCTTGAATTTCTTCTAAAAGATCTTCTGTAGTTGAGCAATGTGCATGTTCTCTATTTATCTGTACCTCTAAAGTGACTTATAGCTTGTTTTGGCTCCGAAATCCCAATAGATACGTTATTCTATGCAAGTGATTGATTGGACATTGACACAATGAATTACAACGAAGTTGTAACGAAGTCACGACCTCCGCAGTCATGAAATCACGGGGATCCACAGTCAGTAGTCACCCGTTGATCTCAAACAATGGACCAGGAAGATGACCTTTTATCCCCATTTTCGAGGAAATTAAACCTAAAAAGAATAATTAAATACACACACAGTTATAAAAATCACGATTAAACTTTTTCAATTATTTCAAGTTAATACTTTTTGTCCATTTGTTCCCATCCTATTGGATCCTACAAAAACATGGAATTACTTGGCCAAAGCCATTAGATTTAATCGAATTTGCTTTGTAAACGTATAAAATCGTAAAAAGCCACCAGACATTTGATTACTTCACGGTCTACCGCACATGCGCATTAGCTTGGTTGTATTAAGTGGCTTCTTGTTTCAAACATTCCGAGAACAAAAGTTCTCAACACACCTTTATTAGTTACAAGAACATTGCTAGGAAATTAAGAGCTAAATAATAAACTTACAATCTTTTACAATAAAAACCTCGGGAATAATTTTTTATCATCTTATTGCAAATAGACAATAGTTATAAAGAATATAGTCATGATACACGGCCAAGCGTCTCTTCCATTTTCATTTGTATATTTTTGGAAAACGCTCTGTGTAACGCGTTGATAAGCGAGCACGGATACGTGCAACACCTCGAACCATAATTCCTTAAAACACGGCAATAATATACTGAAGGCTAGAAGCATGATTCACTAAATTATATAAAAAATAACTGCATTTGTGTCTCATTGCAAGTTAGTAACAGACACACACTCATGTGTATTTTTTGGAGTATTAGGTGTGTATCAAAGGGATTTATTCCAAATAATAATTACAGAAACAAAACAGATAAATAAACAATACAGATAAAATACAGAGATTGAAACTCACAAAATAGGCAACATGACATAATTTAACCCTCTTAGTGCCAAGAGCCGATATATCGGCTCTGAGAGTTTGTGCGAAACTTGCCAAGGGCCGATATATCGGCTAAATTTTAAATTAAATCTCGCGCCTCTTAATGTCTTTGGAATGTTGAACTGCTTGATCGACTGGGTTGGTAATAGTGTGGTAGTTTATTGAAAAAATGTTTGGTGGCGGTAGCGTACAGATTTCTTATTGTTTTGACGCAAAATGACATTTTTTCAATTCAAAATGGCGTCTACTTTTGCTGGCATATATTGTATACATTATTTCATAGCTTCTGTAGTTTTAATCACAAAAATATGAAATTAATCATGAGTGTTGAGAAAATATCAGTAAATCTAAAAAATATATTCACTTTGTTGGGAAAAATTCATTACAAAATTTGTGGCATAATAAACATTTTTTTTTTTTTTTTTTTTTAAATCCAAATAAAAAAATAAAACATGTACAATAAGAATAATCATGAACTAAATTTTTGTCCAAGTCCTCATTATACTTTTACCACCATGCAAAAAAAAAATCAACAGTTTTGGTGAAGCACAAGCAAAGATATCAATTTTTTACTGTGACTCAACAATTTGTGAAAAAATGGCCTGGCATTCTTCGCATATATACAGGAAATAATGCTGGCACTAAGAGGGTTAAGAAATAGTATTCAAACCGTTACTTGCCGTTCCGTACAATAGAGCAATTTCCTATTACCCAACACATTGTATTGTAACTATAAATATAACGTATTGACTGAATAAATAAAATAATTCATAAACGTAATTTCATTTATCAACCAACCAACCAATCTATTTCTACAATCAAGCAGACATTTCGCCGGTCTACAAATAATTTGCTTAGCATTTGAAAGGATTGAAAGAAAGACTGCATGTTAAAACTTTTATAAACAATAAATACCTATACTATCGGTTAAAATAAAATAAAAACTATAACCTCGCAGGTATTGCTATAACTATACCTATTTAACCGTAAAACGTATTCTAACAATAATCTATAGACAGCTGACTGCTTCCGAGTTTGTTTTGAATGGAGCGCATCGGGCGGCCGCAACGGACTCCTCGAACCTACAATGCTATTTATATGGGAAAACACGATTTTATTTATTTATTTATGGATCTTTCTCAAAAACTATACAGGTCTAAGTTAGTATGATATGAAGGTGTGTGCAAAATTTCAGATCGATACGTTGACCGGTGCGACCTGGGTTGAAGCGACAAAAAAAAACACACACAGACAAAGTGCCGCAAGAGTCAAGTGGAGACGCTCGCTCCGCTCGCTTAATAAATAAAAATATGTTTACATACCTACAGGTACAGGAATGCATCAACCTATAATACCTATATTTTATTCGTAAAATATATTTAAAACAAATTTCATTTTGAAAAATGCATTATTTTATTAAGCGAGCGGCTCCCTTTGAACTTATGGCTGGAATATATATATTTTATTTGCGCTTTTCGCATTAAATTTCAAACGAATCAAGGATCAAGTTAATTTTTTCACAAAAGATTAATTACTATCCAATGCAGAAGGCTAAAGATTTCCATCAAAATCGGTCTATTAATTTCATCGGAAACTTGATTTGTATAGTTTGTACTTATCTTGGCAATGTACCACCAGATTTTGCATGGCCATTGGTACCAGCATTTTACTTTTTTTTACAAATCTGTAATGAACTACAAGATTAACAGACATTTTACAGACATTTTTATGCCTAATTTGAAATATTTCAAAATGTACCTATCAAAACATTCAATTCTTATCAATTGCCTCACAACCCTCAAGTATAAGATAAAGGTTCACTAAATATTTTCGTTAAATCTTTTAGTTTAGATTAAGTGCACCTGGAGTAATTTTATTTTCAAAAGGGTTCTTAATGTATGTAGATGAACATATTTGACACACATATTAAATCGCATGCAGTACGAAGGCTCGCTTACCCACGCGTTACACTGAGCGTTTTCCTAGTTATTGTTATACGCTATTCGATTCAAATATGCAGTCTTCTTGACGCCTCGTTCAGAATTGCCTATGATCAAAACAAGTACATAAGTGAAAAATCATCTAGTCTTATCAAGAATAAGAATGTGTATTGTTATGAAATATGCCGGTTGTATAGTGCCTCCCCAGCGCATATGAAAAATTTGCAGCACAAATAAATTACAGCTGTAATCGGAAAATATGAAAATCAAATTTATATTTAATTCAATATATATTTAATGCATTGAATTAAATATAATTTCATAATTAAGCGAGCGGAGCGAGCGTCTCCACTTGACTCTTGCGGCACTTTCTCTGTGTGTGTGTTTTTTTTTTTTTGCTGGTTCAACCCAGGCCGCACCGTTCAACGTATCGATCTGAAATTTTGCACACACATTCATCTCATACTAACTTAGACCTGTATAGTTTTTGAGAAAGATCCGTCTATAAATAAAAAAAAAAAAGTGTTTTCCCATATAAATAGCATTGTAGGTTCGAGGAGTCCGTTGCGGCGGCTCGATGCGCTCCATTCAAAACAAACTCGGAAGCAGTCAGCTGTCGATCTATTATTGTTAGAATACGTAATAATTATTTCTTTACGATTAGATATATTAGTTATAGCAAAACGTGCGAGGTTATACTTAGTTTTTGTATTATTTTCTTGAAGAAGTAACCAATTGCATAGGTATTTATTGTTTTTAAGAGTTTTAACATGCAGTCTTAATTCCAATCCTTTCAAAGGCTGAGCAAATTATTTGTAGACCGATGAAATGTCTGCTTGATTGTAGAAATAGATTGAATGGTTGATAATTGAAATTATGTTTATGAAATATTTTATTTATTCAGTCAGTATGTTTCTTATAGACACAATGTGTTAGGTTTGTGTTGGTAAGCAATGTGTTAGGTAAGCTCTTTTATACGGAACGGCAAGTAACTGTTTGGATAATATTTCTTAAATTATGTTTGCTCATATTAGCACTTAGATAATGGCCTATTTTGTGGTTTGAATATCTGTATTTTTTACTTTTAATTAATCCATAATACCTACATTGAAACCTGCGGGATTTGGCTCAGAGGGTAGAACACAAAGAATCAGCAATATTATAATTTGTTTATTACAAAGAAAATAAATGTTCATTGATGTGAAAAGAGCAATCAAAAATTATGAAACAATATTACGTTCGATACGTCGGCAGTAGTGATGATGTCGTCTGGTTTGTTTACTTCCGCGTAAACAAGTGGATGGCGTTGACTCTTGCGTAGTGTGTCCCGTGGACTCCAGTCCACCAGCAGAATGAAATGACTGGATATGTCACCTCCTTCAGCTGCGATGCGATGATGTTGTCTAATAACCCCTTGGTTACCAGGACGTCCAGCAGTCCGTGCACAAGGAGTGACCTCCTCGAGCAGTTGGATCAAGTTGGCTCAGGCTGATGACGTTCGTGGCTGCAGACTCGTCGGTTTCTCCCGGAGTTGCAATTCACTAACTTTTATACTTTAACATTTACTGACTTTAATGTTGAAACTGTTCAGTTGATCACTTGTAACTTGAAATTGTCTTAATGGGATATTATTTGCCTCAGCATTAGGCTTGAAGTTTTGAATTTACTGGGTTGACGTTTATACAAAAATGTTATTTAAATGTTTACCTTCGATCACATCGGCACTGTCTCGCTGAAATTATACTATGTTGCGTGCACAAGGCTTCACGGTTCGCGAGGCAGGTCTCACTGCTCTGAGAAAACTCCGACTGATGAAGTTTGTCTGGTAGCTTGACGTTTTTATACTCTCTCACCTCGGTTTCCCTCCAAAGAATCTGATTGGTTGGTTTCGTACACGTGGTAGCTATTTTTAGACATTCTGTCATTTCTAAAGCCCGCGAAACGACTTTCTTTCTGCACGTAGGCCCATGCTTTTCTTGGAATCACTGAAAACTAGTCTGGCTGACTGGTTTTGTAGCGTTATCACAATGACTGGTTCATTTGTTATTACGTGGTGACATCACAATTTAGGTAAGGTCACATACTTTTTATATGGATTCACTCACTTTCTTGATATAATTGCACATTGTTAAACTTATTTGATTGCTCGTTATATTTTTGTCTATATTTTGATTGCTGTTGAATTTTAAAGATTGAAAGTTTACATAATGATTCTAATTAATTACTTTGTGTTCAGTTAACCTTGACTCTAAGAATGCCATGCTACAAGCTTGTTCATTCTTTAAACCTATTTCAAGCAAACATTATTATTTTTAAAGTTAATTTTCTAACCTAGATAGGCCAACTTGTTACAGAGCCCCCTGAATTCTTGTTGTTCACCTTTTGAATGAAGTCAAATTTGAAATACATTGAAATTTTGAATGAGAAAATGGTGATAAAACAAGGATTCACATAGAGACTGGACTATCTAGCAGGAATAATTTCTTCCTTTTGACAAACAAAAAGTTTCCTTCAACAGATGCAAGTTTATTTCCCCTTACAGCTGTCTAATCTAAACCTGAATGAATGAACTCACCCCTCCATCTACCAAAACAAAAACAAACCTCATCCTACTTCCCGGAAACGATGCTCGACTCAACCCTCTCTCTTATCACAATCCCGTTATTGGCCTAGTGACCTACTTTTGCTGGGTCATCATACTTCGACCATAACAATCAACATTGGTGTTGTCATCAGTAAGTATCAGCTGATCGATGTATTATATTTCTTCCGTCCACGATCATATGGGAATGAAACTTCTGCATCTTCGTGAACATCTTGCGTTGGCCCTATTGAAATTATCTCAACTAGGTGTGTCCAGAAGAATTCTTCACGCTTATTCCTTGCAGTGGTCGATGTATAAGTTTCATTTTCTTTCTTGACTTCCGTTTCAGTTTCTTCGTTACTTTCTTCATCTTGAAAGTCTTTATCTTCAATTTGTAGAGATTCTTGCATCAACGGACATGTAATCTTCATCATTTCTTCGTATGCAATTTCTTCGAGCATTTCCATGTTTGCTACGTAATCGAAGGGTTGTATTTTCTCTTCATAGCTGGTTTCGGTCAACTCGTCGTTCAATGTTATTAATAACTCGTCATTCACTCGTTCAGTAATACTTGCGGCTGGAATCGAACTAAGCTCCGCACAAAAGTTGTAATTTTCGCTCTTCTCAAATTCTTGGACAAAACTAGACTCGGATTTAACTAATTGTTCTTGATCTGCTGCTTTTTCTTCAATAACTATGGTTTCAGTAACCATCTCAATAATCTCAATAATCTCCTCAATATCTTCAATAATCTCAATAATCTTCACATCTTCAGTACGACCTTTGCGTCTGAAATCAACAAATTCTTCCTCCTCCAAATTCAATTCAACAACAACATTACAGTTCAGATCCTCCACACAACAAACAGTCTCCATTTCATCGCCGTCAAACTCAATATTGACCAAGGCTTGTCTAGTCACCTCAAATTCTTCATTTTCATCTCGTGAATTGTTCACGGTTTCCTCTGCAACTCCCTGTACCAAACATTCTGGAATGACTTCATCTTCGAACGATTCGTTTTCTTGACTCTCTGCTTTCTTTACAGCGTCTTCTTTAACACCTTCAATGACAACTTCACATGTCTTCAGCTGGTCTAAATCTTCTTGCTCTTTCGTGATGACGTCGTTGTTCTGCAACTCAACTTTCTCAACTTCAAATTGTTCACTGGTTTCTTCGAAATTATCTTGTGGAAGTATAATCTCGGCATCTTCTTCAATTTTCTCTCGTACTGAAATATCAGCGATTATAACACGATCCTGACTCTGAATCTTCGTTTCTTCTTCTTCCTTCTTCTGTGTCTTGGGCAGACAAAAATCTTGAACATCTTCTTGCGGCGTTGTAACCTCATAAAAACTTTCTTCAACTTTGTCAGGCTGCTCACAGCTCTGCTCAGAATTCACATCTGATTGCAACCTATTGCAGACAACTTCTTCTTCTTCTTCTTCTTCTTCTTCTCTCGTTGAAACATCTGCTTCGAATGCAGCGTCTTTCTCCAGTTCATCCTTCCATTTTCTTGAAACTTCACGGACGTATTCTATGAGATTTACGCGTTCCCAATGCCACAATTGCTTCAAATCTTCACTTTCCGAATCTGCATAATCATCATAATATGCTGCTCCGTACACGTGGTCATCATATTCGGAACTTTGCTTGGAATACGTTTCCTCTGCTTCATATTTGTATTCCCTATATCTTCTCCAATTTTCGTCTTCTTTGTCGTATCTCCTAAGTAATTCTGCCCTTGCCCTTTTACTAATCTGCGCATTTTCTTCTGTCCTGTCGTGACAAATACTCATCAACTCTTCCTCATCCAATGCAGCAAATTCTTTCATCGTCCATTTTTCTTCTCTTCTTCTTTCAAATTCTATATAGATTCTTCTTGACAATTCATCAATTTGCTCTGTTCTCATCAAATGGTATAAATCCCGATTACTAAACTCGCAGAATTCTAATTTGACACTTCTATTTTCTTCTTGTTCTTCATATTCCTTCTTATTTAGCTCGACCCAGGATTTCCAATATTCTTCATCTTTTTCATCCATCGTAAAAGTTCTTTACGACTTATTCTTCAATTTTCTGAATCTTTACATCTTCTTCAGACGACTTCCGTCAACAATCATCAGCGACTGGGTTAGGTCATTTCTGTCGATGCCTAATCTGGTTCCCACGCTATCAATAACAACAAACTTGTTCCCATGACAATTAACTACACAGTTGATGTTTCTGCCCCCCTCTATCACCTGAATACTCGTGACCTCTGATTCACTAAGCTCTGCCCCCTCTACATCATCTAAATTCACTGTTGACGATAAACTTGCATCTCGATCTGCCATCGTAACAGATGTAATGAACTAACATGAACAAATCTACAGTTGGCTTTATCTTTACGTTAACGGGTTGATTCTATGTAAAATTTCCAAATACATGAAAATTTTACGCAATGCCTGTGTCCACAAGTTTCAGAACAACTGAGTAACTCTTTCACAATCAAGAAAACAATTATTTCTTTCAAAACAATTGCTCCCAGGAATGTTATTCGAGCCCCACACGTTGAGCGCCACTGAAACCTGCGGGATTTGGCTCAGAGGGTAGAACACAAAGAATCAGCAATATTATAATTTGTTTATTACAAAGAAAATAAATGTTCATTGATGTGAACATTTATTTTGTAGTGATGTATTTTGTAGTTTGTAGTGATGTAGTGATGATGTCGTCTGGTTTGTTTACTTCCGCGTAAACAAGTGGATGGCGTTGACTCTTGCGTAGTGTGTCCCGTGGACTCCAGTCCACCAGCAGAATGAAATGACTGGATATGTCACCTCCTTCAGCTGCGATGCGATGATGTTGTCTAATAACCCCTTGGTTACCAGGACGTCCAGCAGTCCGTGCACAAGGAGTGACCTCCTCGAGCAGTTGGATCAAGTTGGCTCAGGCTGATGACGTTCGTGGCTGCAGACTCGTCGGTTTCTCCCGGAGTTGCAATTCACTAACTTTTATACTTTAACATTTACTGACTTTAATGTTGAAACTGTTCAGTTGATCACTTGTAACTTGAAATTGTCTTAATGGGATATTATTTGCCTCAGCATTAGGCTTGAAGTTTTGAATTTACTGGGTTGACGTTTATACAAAAATGTTATTTAAATGTTTACCTTCGATCACATCGGCACTGTCTCGCTGAAATTATACTATGTTGCGTGCACAAGGCTTCACGGTTCGCGAGGCAGGTCTCACTGCTCTGAGAAAACTCCGACTGATGAAGTTTGTCTGGTAGCTTGACGTTTTTATACTCTCTCACCTCGGTTTCCCTCCAAAGAATCTGATTGGTTGGTTTCGTACACGTGGTAGCTATTTTTAGACATTCTGTCATTTCTAAAGCCCGCGAAACGACTTTCTTTCTGCACGTAGGCCCATGCTTTTCTTGGAATCACTGAAAACTAGTCTGGCTGACTGGTTTTGTAGCGTTATCACAATGACTGGTTCATTTGTTATTACGTGGTGACATCACAATTTAGGTAAGGTCACATACTTTTTATATGGATTCACTCACTTTCTTGATATAATTGCACATTGTTAAACTTATTTGATTGCTCGTTATATTTTTGTCTATATTTTGATTGCTGTTGAATTTTAAAGATTGAAAGTTTACATAATGATTCTAATTAATTACTTTGTGTTCAGTTAACCTTGACTCTAAGAATGCCATGCTACAAGCTTGTTCATTCTTTAAACCTATTTCAAGCAAACATTATTATTTTTAAAGTTAATTTTCTAACCTAGATAGGCCAACTTGTTACAACATACTCCAATAAATACACATGAGTGTACTGTCTGTTACTAACTTGCAAGGAGAAGCAAATTCAGATATTTTTTATATAATTTAGTGGATCGTGCTTCTAGATTTCAGTTGTTTTAGGTATGTTATTGCCGGGTTTTAAGGAGTTATGGTTCGAGGTTTTGCACGTACCCGTGCTCGCTTATCAACGCGTTACACAGAGCGTTTTCCTAGTGTAAATGTGTAGGTAATAGGACTAATAAGTAATGAACAGGTATAACAAAATAATGTAATAATTAAAAATAAATGTAAAAATAATGTAAATGTAAAATATTACACTAGGTCCGATTGGGTATGTAGGGGGGAGGGGGGGGGGGGGGCTCATTCCAACGCGCAGGTTTGGGTCGCATAGGCTCAGGAAATTTAGAATTTTACTATAGAATTTACAAGTATATACACAAATTTTGGACGATTTGATAATTTAAATTCTCTAAATTACTACTATTTGCATTATAATCGATTATCCATATTTTTTTATTTTTAGTATTCATTCGAACCAAATTTTGGGCCCCTTAGCCCTGCCCCCCCCCCCCCCCCCCCCCCCATCAAAGTTACGCTAGTGACTTCCCTGTTACGTATCTAATAAGTTAATATCCGATTGAGTACAGGTAGACTGAAAAGCGTGTATATTTTCAGTGAAGCTCTTGTTAAGTGAATTCACCATGTTGGGTTGAGTGACTCCGCCACAGAGTTCAGTAAACAGCTGATCTTCTCTAACTCCTCCATTGTGTTCAATTACATGAGTTCTCTTCTTCTTTTCACACGAACATCTGTCAAACATACCTGGCTATTTGCATGGGTCGTGACAGCGGAGTCATTCACCAGGCTCAGTGCTACAGGGACGTATCTGTCACTGCTACGTGACTCAGTAATACAGGGACACATCTGGCATTTAGGAGGGTTGGGAGGGGGGGGGGGGGGGGCGAGGTCCATACTATGGCTTTGAGAAGCTTAAGAAACAACGAAACGAATAATCATTTTTATCACAAAAAAATGGTTCTAAGCATTTTTTTTTAAAGCAGAGCTAACTACAAAATGTTTTGGTCCATTTTACTATACCATGCATTCTTGATCAAGTTGGCTCAGGCAGTGTGGACTTGAACTCCAGCGGTCTTTAGTTCTATTCCCGGCGCCGTCCTTCCTCACTGACATTTCATGACTTTCCCCAGTTGAGAGGCAAATGCTGCGAAGGTTCCCTACGAATAGGCCACTACCTCCTCCTTCCCACCATCCTTACATATTCTTCATCATCATAATCCTTCATTCGGCGCCATAAGCCTAGTTGCAGAGCAGTGCGACGTTAAACTCTACTGAAGTAACAGGAGTCACTGGGTCTTGCGTTAATTTTTAATTTTAACTTTTTATTAACCGAGTTTAGCAGGCGTTAGGTAGCTACTACGAGACTGTTATGCCACTTTCTCTGTGAGTATTTTTTTTCTTATCGTTCCACCAACAGATCTTAAATCTTGCGCACACGTTGTAAAGCGTCACAGTTATAGTTTTTATTTTAACAAGCTCATGTGATTGGTTAAAAATTAAAATGGACAGTTTAACCCTTTTGACCGATCAACTTCAAACTTTGCATGGTCGTCGAGACCAACATTTGACGTATTTTTTACAATGTTCAAACAAAATAGTCTATATTTCAATAGTTATTGACACTTTACAGACATGTTATACTTATTTTGAAAATTTATGTAAAATGTTTTCGTAGAAATTTTAGATAACTTGTAATTTTGTAAAAAATGTGTCAATTCCAAGGCCTAGCAGCAACTTTCAAACGCATTATTTCACATGCAATACGAAGGCAAGGCGTTACGCCGAGCATTTTCATAATTTATTTTTGTCTGGAATCCCAGCTCGACAAGATCTTGAGTAATTATGTAAATCTTCCGACGACCTGGTTCCTCACATCAACACTAAATCACTGTATTTGAATAACAATGCTTGTCTCAATACTTCTCAGCACGACTCAGTGTCTGGGGTTATCTTCAAATAGCTCTGAAACATCACGGACTGGATTGAGAATAACAATTTGAAAATACTTCGAAATTCAGTGATACATATCACTTGCCTTACGATTTTGTTAGGGTTTTAATATTAGGGAAACGCTTATGTAACGCGTTGATAAGTCAGTCTCTACATTGGGGAAATATTGTGTTGAGAGAGAATTTAGACAATCCAATGATTTCAACAAGGTGTAAAATAAATTTGACATTATGTTATAGATAAGCTGAAAATGTTTAAAACTAGGAAAACGCTGTGTAACGCGTTGATGAGCGAGCACCGACACGCGCAACATCGCCAATCGAGTACGGTCCATTCAATCTAATAACTATACATTACTGATTTTCATCGCAACTTTCCATAAACGTTCTGGAAAATTTGAACAGTACCATGAATTTATACTTCTCCATCAATCTCTGTGAACAGATATTCAAAACACTTAAAATAGCAATAACTCTGTAAATTATCGGCCGATTAGGCTGGAAATGTGTAAATATGGTATGTTACATGCTATCTATAGTTGAAACGTTGCTTCTAACTTCTAACATAACTGTGAAACACGATCCATATTACAAAAATATATATAATACCTATGTTGGTATTCCCTACATAATATACATCCCTTATAAATGAATTGCAATATAATCCACACAATCATGAAGAATATGTTTTTCATTTGGGTACCTACATAAAACTATCCAGAAAGCAATGGAATTTGCTGATACCATCAATTCTGACAGTTTCGAACATTGAAAAATGTCCATAAAGTGCAAAAGATATCAAATGATTGGGCTAAAAACTTGTAAAATAATTGAAAATGGTAGTGCAAAATTTGGACTTAATCGGAGCATTTTGATTTTCGACCAATCGTGAGATATTGGCATTTGTTAACCAATCAGACATCAGCTCTCAAAAACTACACACGATTAAGTTAGTTAGTGTTTGTTTACAGTGTTTGTTTAAAAGTTGTAAACGCTTTAACGCTGTAAACCAGACAACTGTATAAGACATTATGGTATGATGGTACAACAATCAATTAAATTATATTACAAGATGATTACAATTAGTGGTAAAATGAATTTAATATTATTTCAATGAAAGATAAATGACAACATATCCCAATTATAAGTTTTTTATTTTAGCGATATTTATTTTAAAAGTTTGAAACGTTCTCGCGAATATTTTAATGTACAATTTGCTCTCTTGTTCTGTATACATTTTGGGAAGGAACTGAGTGGATGAGGAAAATCTTAATAATTAAGCAATACGTGATGACAAATTCTTTGAAGTGTATATTAAAAATAAATATAATTAGTTTTGATATAAATTAATAATTTGGGTTGTGATAATTTAACATAATAAAAGTAAATTGAAATCATGTTATCATGAGAGTTCCTATCATAGAACCCATAATAATTGTATTGAAAATTATCATTAACTAATTGATGATACTAATTGTATACAAATTAGCTAATTGGATATATTTAGATAAATGCATGTAAATAATCGAATAGTCTAGCTCTAAATACATCAATCGTTCCTTATAATTATTAGCATGCCGTGCAGCGTGAAACACACAATTGGTGCATTATCATAACTGATTATCCTCTACCGTCCTGTGTTATTATTCATAATCTAAGCGCTCGAGTTATTTTACATGGGTAGTTTGATTCTCGTTTGAGCTCGTTGGTTGACGCCGCAAGTTGAAGGTATATGGGGACGTCACATCCAGAGGGTAAATGTGAAATGTACCCAATGAACAACGTCCCAATGAATATCAACTCCAATAGTATTCTGAGAGAGAATGATTATCTCTTGTATGATCTGCTTTCAACCTTAAACCTTCATAAACAAGACTACATATACCAAAGTTCTTCGAAACGAGCAATTCGGTTTCCGTGCCAAACACAGCACTGATCACCAACTCATTTGACTGACTGAGTACATAACCAAGGGATTTAATCTTCATAAAGCTACGGGGGCGATTTTCCTTGGTGTTGAGAAAGCTTTTGATAAAGTGTTCGAGCCACCAAATCTGAGTCACAGTGGTGTGTAAGAGGAGATATTGGTGAGTGAGTCGACTGTCACTGAACACGGCGGGATGGGGGCCGTGTTTATAATAAAAATTAAAAATAATGTGAAGATATGGATGTATCAAAACGAGCAGAGAATACGTGTCTTTCTTCACTTTTCAATTTTAATCATTTTATGATTTATTTGAAGCTTCACTTACTGACGCGATGTATTCAACTACCTGTGTATGTCCGATATCGCGAGCATAATCCAATGCTGTTTTATTGTTACTATCTCTTAATGTGACATGGATTCCTTGCGAAATTAGGAATTCTACAGTTTCCAGCTTACCACATTGAGCTGCGAAATGCAAGCATGTGGAACCATTAGAAGAACGCTTATGAACATCACCACCCTTGTCTATTAGAAACCGGATTACCTCCAGAGAGGAAGCCCAGCAGGCCAACCAAAAGATATCCTTGTCCCCATCGAAATCTTCACTAATGCTTAACATTTCTAGTGCTGGAATCCCTGAATTATTTAAAACTCCATATTGAAAGGCTGTAAGTCCCCGTGAGGAAGTGGCATTGAAGTCTGCTCCAGCCTGAATCAAAGCTCTTATAATCTCTTCGTGTCCTTCTTGTGCCGCCATCATAAGCGGAGTGAGTCCATCTTCCTTGTCACGAACATTTACGTCACAGCCTGCCTTAATAAACATCTGGACTGCCTTCAGGTTACAATATAAAGTAGCACACATCAATGGAGAATCGCCTTCAACATTGCACAAATCTATGTCAGCTCCGGCGTCTATCAGACATTGTATTGCTTCTGACTTGTCAAATTCAATTCCTTCTGTAATTTTTACAGCTGCCATCAAGACACTGTTTCCTTTAACATCTTGTTTATTGATATCCGACCCTTTCTTGAGGAGTAACTGTACACCTTCCTTTTGTCCATGCGCTGCTACATAATGCAAAGGAATCCGACCAAATTTATCCACAGTATGTATACACTCAGGAATAATATTAACAATATACTCTGCTAACTCGCAGTTACGTGGTTTAAACTAGGAAAACGCTCTTGTAACGCGTTGATGAGCGAGCACGGATAGGTACGTGCAACACCTCGAACCGACCGTTCGTCAATCGACTGATGAATGTTATTCTTAATCGTATACCGTCTAAATGCAATTTTTAAGTATACAATTTTGATCAAGGTTGGATATTGTTCGGCAATAAATTGAAGCAAGTAAATGCATTGGGATACTTAAGGGAGGACAATGGTGAAATTTCTACCAAAATTTTATATTTTCAAAAAAAAATTATTTCAAAATTTTGTCTATATAACTTTTATAAAATAGAAATTAACTCTTTTAAGTAGTATTTTCCCTTGTAAGATACTGTATATAATTGTTTTACTGTGATAATGCAATGCTTTCTAATGGAGTACAATATTTCATATGCTATTATATATATATATTTATTTATATAAAATTTACTGATGATGCGAATTTATCTCAAAAAGTTCTTGTGCGATTGTCTTCATTTTTTTTTTGTATGTCCATGAATGGGTTATAAAGGTACTGAAAGAGCCTTTTTGCCATATTGTACTTCATTCTTCTACAATAAATTTGTAACCAATAGTGTTGCTTTAATATAATTTATTATTTTTTTTGATAATTTTTTTGTGCAGGTAAAAAATATTATTTCAAAAATTCCTCTTACCAGATTGTTAATTATGTTTTTATATTCCATCAAATAATTTTTTAATTTTGTTATCACAAAAAATGTGGAAATAAAACTGTACCAACGAAACTCACCTTTTTTTAAATAAAAAATTGTCTAGAAGCCAAAATTTTGATTTTTTTTTAATGAAAAAAATTAAAATTAAATCCTTTTTCTTGTGTTAGTAAACCCTTAAAATTTCACAGCCATTGCATTCTTACTGTAGATTTTAGGATTTTCACCATTGTCCTCCCTTAACTTCATAGTAACTACACCCGATCGTCCCATGTTCAGAGGGCACAGGAGAGCAAGATGGTCAAAGATCCAGCATTGAGCATGTGCCCACCACACTACACGATGACAAAGGCAGACCAAATACTAATAATAATAATGCAGCTATTTGCAAGAAACTAACTAATATGTATCATGAAGAAACAAATTTAGTTTCCAGTAACCAGGACCCACGACGTGGACGTTGCTGCTAAAGGGTCCCACCCGACCCCCTTCCTCCTCTTGTGTTACAAACAATGTTAAATTAAATATTAACTATTAATATGACGCATCGAGTAGTTGATTTGAATATTGAAGGGGGTCTCAATGTTAGTCTATCGAAATAACGCTAAATATCAAGGATGCACAAATAATCAAATGGAGAATCACACAATAGACGAACTAACATCAAAATATGAAGCATGCTTAACAAATCACTTATAACAACAATAACTAAAATCAAAGTGAATGTATCTTTGTAAGCCGAGCAACAATACTTTCCAAGAGAAATAGCAACCAAATCATTACAATATTTTTAGAAATTGTAAGTAATGGAATCATAACAATAAAATTCCCTAAAGTTTTCTATTTCTGTGACTTTTAAGGATTTAAATGACGTTTTGGACTGGTAATTGCAGGGACTTGAGTCGCATTTCTTCATTTTTCCTTTGACGTAAGGAGCTAGAGTTTTTTAGCGAATTAATTCTTTCGAAAGGGAAAGCTGGATTGAACATGATGTCAGTAAGGGCACGGACTCTCGAAATACCGACAAAACTCATACCAACTGCAAACTCTTTAGTTCCTAAACCAACAACTGCAGAACTCAATGTCATCCCTTGACATTTGTGAATTGTGACTGCCCAGGCTAGTTGAAGTGGGAACTGAACCCGAGTACAATTAACTGATTTTTCAGTCCAAGCTCTTGACATTGCGCATATAGGAACGACTTTCGGCACATGAAATGAAGGCCCGTTGTAGGAATCAAATTCAACCAAGACACACAGCGGATGATCGGCTGGTGGTGCTGTATTTGGCGAATACACGATGTCAACTACTGTTCCAGTTGCCCCATTGACCAGTCCTTGAGATGTCCAGAGATTAGTCTTTAGCATGACTCGGCTGCCTCGAGAGAGGTGGATGACATGTTGCAGACCCTGGGCACTGTCTTCTGTACCTCGAGATGCGGTGGAGCAGTTGTGTTTGGCAGATATTTTGGCTATCGGATTTCCAAGTGCAATAAGTTTATTGATGTTATGATTATGGACTAATTCTTTAGTGGGGCCTAGGTAAAGTGAGCTTTTGAATTTTTCTTTTTTCTCTAAACATAATGAGGTTTGAAATTGTGTTTGAAGTAATTGCCAATCGTCGAAAGTAGAACAGCCGTCACTTAACCTGAGCAACAGATCTCTGAATTGCTGTTGCTCAGGACTGTCGCCTGATTGTCTTTGAACTATGGAGAGAATTTGACAAAATTGAAAAGATCGATAAGCGAGTAGACCGTCGTTTGATATTCCATAATTACATGGTTTGTCGCTGTATAATGCTCTATCACAAACTGGTGGAAGCTGTTGAATGTCACCGAACATGTAGACGAAGAGGTTACCAAATGAACATTGAGCACCGTCTGGTTTACCTTGGCGACATCGCTTATCTATCATTGCCATCAAGTTGCAGCCAATCATGCTGTATTCATCAATTAGAAGGAATTTACATTTTTTAATAGACAATTGAAATTTTCTTGCTTCTTTGTCACTGAGATCAATAAATTTTGAAGAATTTGTGCCGATATGCAGCGCAGAATGAATAGTGATTCCGTTGATATTGAATGCAGCGACTCCAGTTGGCGCTAACAGCATGTAGGATGTATCTCCGAGTGATATCTTCATCTGTTGAGTCATGGCCTTTATCAAAGTACTTTTTCCTGTTCCGGCAGTTCCTTGCACGATTACTCGGCGAATTACTTCATTTTCAGTTTGATTGATGCTTTTAAGGGAGTCTATTTGATATTTCAGCAAATCAAATAGTCTTTGCTGTTCAATGGTGAAGGTCACATTTGTGGTGGAAACATCTTCATTTGGTAATAACTCGGTAATGTTGCGCACGTCCTTCAAGAAGCTTCCAACTGACTCGATGTTTGGGTAAGAAGAGAAAGACTGCGTCCAGGGAAACGTCGAATCAAATTCCCTCAAACCTATCTCGCACTGAGCAGGAGCAGCGTTAGGCCCCATGCCGGCAACCACCATCCATTCCTCTTGTTCTCGAGCGTCTTCGATCTCTTCCCATTCATTATCGTCTTCATCATCGTCCTCGACATCTGGTTGAACTTGTTCAGGCATCTCTGCTGGCAAAGTAAATCCTTCGCCATTGAACACAGCTTCCCAGGTTTCATCGAAAGGATTGAGTTCGTCCTTGTTCCTCCAAGAAGATCTGAGGATTACCTGTTGCTTGAAATATGCTTCATTTATCACAGCATTGTCGGTTTTGAGATGAAGTCGAGGAAATACCCTCACTACTGCAGGTTTCCTGCGACGGACCCATCGTTGTTTCCAGTAATACTGGGAAGCAGATTCAAGCAGAGTGAGGGCAGACATGTTCTCAGGACGTTTAGCGTATTTGGCCATGAAGCTGGTGTCACTGTCCGTGTCGATTTCTGAGTGTTGATCTGCAGCAACAAGAGGGACCCAACTATCATCACTAATATTTAAAGACACAAAGGTTCGGCTACAATGGTACAAAGGATAGCTCATTAGCAAGTGACAGCATTCCTGTGCAGAGATATCTCTTTCGGCTAATGATTGGAGTATAAGCTTTTGAATTGCAAGTTTAGCAGGATCGTGCTGCTGAACGTCCTTCTGAAGAATGTTAGAGAGTAGATCTCTGAACGATTGTGATTGGGGCTCACTTTTTGCAGCGTACTTTGCAATATAGTTCACAACGGCGTCTTTAGAAACAACAGCCTGAACATCGATATTGGCTCTCCAAGTTTGAATAATGAATCGATTGTATCGATTAAGAAGCGGATCGTTTCTCTCTGTCTCGAGGACTGGTTCCATGTTATCATTTTGAGTAAGTCTGGTTTGTTCGCACATTGGAAAAGGAAAGTTAAATCGGCATTTTTTGAGTTGAGAACGTTTGTTTTTTCGTAAGCAGTATCCATCTGAGCATCGAGTGTGTCTTTGAACCTTATTTAACAATTCGATAAGGTCAGAATCAAGGTCGGTGACATCATCATGGCGCTTTTGGCATGGATGGATAATCGCTGGTGGGTCATTGATGCCAGGATTAGTAGTTGAAACTATTGCGTGAAAATAATTTTCAATCTCTGTAAGTTGATTGTCGTCAGTGAAGTCTAAGTTTGTGATGTCTGGTGCGTCTTCAAGCCAAAGAAGTCCGTGAAGATGGCTGCTTCCACGATGTTGCCACTCGTATCGATACCAGTAATCCTTTACTTTGAACTTTGCTTCGAGTATCTGCTTAACGTAGAAGTATGCTCCTTCTTGGAAGAACCAAGCAACTATCAGAGGATTCTCGCAAAGAAGCTTTCGGCGAAGAGCAGTGGCAACAGGTAAAGTCAAACTTTCAAAATCTACATCAGGTGCAAGTATGTCATATAGTTCAGGCCAGTGAAGATCGGCTGCACTCAACGTGAAAAACAAAGTAGGAGCTCCCAGGGATTCAACCATATCCTTAAGTTCACCACATCTCTTGAACCAATAAGATCTAGTGATTCTCAAAGAAGACGCATAAAACATTACACGATTTGCCAAGCCTGGATTTGTCTCTAAAATTTCTTTCAACTGTGCAGCTGTTTTATTGTTAAGATCAGTCTTCCTTACTAATACATTTCCTTGACTGAGGGCGTTCCAGCGCACCACTGAGTTTAAGGCAAAAAATCGAAATCTTGTATCCTTAGAAAACCTGCCATCTTTGAACGTCATCAGGAATTGGAAGTATTGAGAAGGCTTTATCTGTTTCTTTCTCGATACGTCTCTTAAATCACATTTGCCCGTCGGGAAAAGTGTCGGGAACGCTTGAGTAATGTAGCCTTCAGTCGTGAACTCATTTACGGGATTGCTGGACATCTCTGGCCAAGGAACGGGGCCAGGTTCAAGAGCACTTGCAATTCTTTCGTCTTGGTTGTTAGGAATGACTTGAGGGACATTGCCATGTTCAAGAATGTCATCAGCATCTTCAGAAGTACTCTCATTTTCATTAATCTCCATGTATTCAAGTTCGCCGTACACATTGCCTTCTTCTGGAAGATTATTGATTTCGTCGTCATCAATTAAAATATCTTGATAGAATTTATGGTTAGACTTGAGCCATAGCAATGCCCTTCTCACGCGATGGGCACTGACATTGAAATCGGCTATATTGTCATTGTGGGCTGATGTTCGTCTCACAACAATGACAGAAAACAAACTTGATAATGAGTTAGGTAATCTTTGGGCAAATTCTGATACATTTTGAGGGAAGTTAATTACATTTCCGCTGTATGCATATTGTTGACCTTTAACCCTGTATACAGAAACAACAGGATGAATACGGGCAATCAGCATAGTTTCAATCATTGAAAGGCAAGACAGTTCTACAGGAACATCACCGGGATCCATATTGTTAGCATCAGTATACATCCCAGGATACCTCTTGCAGGCGACACAAATCCCTGATGTAACCTTCAGCCCGGGAAATTTTGATTTACATGCAGTACATGAAGACCACTTTATATCTGTAAGGAATTTACTAAACTTTTCGGTAAGGGCGGTGTCCGAATTTTGACGAATCGGGAGATCTCGGTGTCTTCCAGCATCCTCGAGCTGGCGATCTAAACGTGCAGGAAGTGACTCAGATCTTCGATTCGCAGCGGTTCTTACACGATTTTGATGTCTCCGTGTTTCAGTTTCTTGGTCATTTTCATTGGCACGAGCTTCCCGTACCCGATCCAAACTCAACTGCATTCTTTCTTGAGTTTGATCTGAAGTTTCATTGGCAATAGAGGCAGTAATACGTTGAAGACTATCCTGCCTCCTTTCTTGAGTTTGCTCTGCAGTCTCACTGGCACGGGAGGCAGTAACACGTTGAAGACTATCGTTCCTTCGTTTTTTAGTTTGTGCTGGAGTCTCATTGGCAATAGAGGCAGTAATACGTTGAAGACTATCCTGCCTTCTTTCTTGAGTTTGCTCTGCAGTCTCACTGGCACGGGAGGCAGTAACACGTTGAAGGCTATCGTTCATTCGTTTTTTAGTTTGTGCTGGAGTCTCATTGGCAATAGAGGCAGTAATACGTTGAAGACTATCCTGCCTTCTTTCTTGAGTTTGCTCTGCAGTCTCACTGGCACGGGAGGCAGTAACACGTTGAAGGCTATCGTTCATTCGTTTTTTAGTTTGTGCTGGAGTCTCATTGGCAATAGAGGCAGTAATACGTTGAAGACTATCCTGCCTTCTTTCTTGAGTTTGCTCTGCAGTCTCACTGGCACGGGTGGCAGTAACACGTTGAAGGCTATCGTTCATTCGTTTTTTAGTTTGTGCTGGAGTCTCATTGGCAATAGAGGCAGTAATACGTTGAAGACTATCCTGCCTTCTTTCTTGAGTTTGCTCTGCAGTCTCACTGGCACGGGAGGCAGTAACTCGTTGTAGACTATTCTTTCGTCTTGCTTCAGTTTCTTCAATTGATTCTTTCGCTAGATAATTGTTCATCCTATCTAGGCTTTCTCTCCGTCTTTTAGATCTTTCTTCGTCGTCTTCTAATTATCTACGTTCTCGTTTTCGTTTCCGATCTGCTGCAGCTCTCGCCTCAGCCGACTGTTTTTTCTTCTTTGGCATGCTGTTACGAGAAAGAGCAGAAATAGCTCAGAAGAAATTAACGAACCAACTTTAAAAACTAAATATAGAAGGACGCGTCTAATGAAAGATCGACATAATCATTTAAGTACTAAAAAACAATAAAATATGTGTGTAATCAGTTATGTCTGACAAACATGAAATGTGTGCTCATCCAGAAGGAAGTAGGTATTCAATGCCCTAATATTATGAAAATAATCTTCACTTTCAAGTTTCAATGTACGGACAGAATAAAAATCTTGACTTTCAATGTAACGAACGGAATAAATCACCGATCCTGCAAAAAATTAGCAACCTCCAAATTCCTAATTGTCAGGTTGAAAGTAGTTTAGAAACGGAATGAATCCAACGTGTACACAATGTATGAAAGCAAAATAAAGAATTTGAACGGAATAAATCAACGTTCCGAAAAATTACCAACCAACAAAGAAATGTCAAGCTAGACAGATGTTCAGGAACGGAGTGAAACCAACGTTTCCAAGAAGAAAATACGTTGAAATATCAATCCACTGGACAGAAACTGTAGACAAATAATATTTACTGTTTTAAAAGCAATTAAATTTTACTAATACCTCCTCAATGTACATCAAATTGCCAAACTTTTCAACGAAAATAAGCAAAATGCAGGAGAGATTTGGAATGACGTCTGACCAGAAGAATAGAACAAACGCCACTCAATGAAATTGTTGAAATGTCAGATTATGTTTCTAATCCTACTGGATGCAAACTCAGCCGAGTAGATACACGGGAACCACGGCCATCAGAACTACGAATTGACGAAAAGCGAGTCACGGTCCTTAGAGAGGATGAAGTAAACATCTCGAAATTCGTACTGCATCCGATTTGATAATGCGTTTGCAAGTATCAGTTGCTCTACGGAACTGCAGCATCAAGAAGACAGGATGAAAATCTAGTATACATTTTTAAATATTTCAAGATTATAGAATAAAATGTCATTACAATTTCAATAACTTTTGAAAATAACAACAGATTGGTATTCAAATTGGCAAAAATACCTCGAATGTTTGTCCCAATGACCATGTGAATTTCGTCACAGACTAATGTATGAAAATCTCAAAAAATTACTAAAATATTGGTCGAAAAACAATGCAAAGTTTTAAGTTGATCGATCTTTTCGAACCTTTAGATAATCTAACGATTCCTTGTTTATTTTCAAAAATCACAAGATTCAAAAAATTTAACTAATTAAGTTGGTCTTGATCACCATGCAAAATTTGAACTTAATGACAATGTGAACATTTTGATTGTCGACCAATCGGAAGATATTATTTATACAATTGGAGGATTTGGCCTTCGTAATGCATCCGATTTGATGCTCTAGCTCAAAAAATGCTTTCATTCAACAGTAATATGTGGACTGCTTATCTGCTCTACAGGCCTTGGAGCAGATGCATAAAGAAGGCAGGGATGGAAATGTAGTATACATTTTTCAAACATTTCAAGATTATGGAATAAAATGTACCTTAAATGTTAAAAACTTTTGAAAATAACGATAGATAAGACTGAAATTTGGCAAAAATACCTAAAATGTTGGTACCAATGACCACGCGAAGTTTTAAGATGATCGGTCAATCTGTTAAGTTTAAATTTAAATAATCACATGAAAAATGGTTTTAAAATTTAACCAATGGGAGGATTTAGCTGAAACTTTGTATGATTGGGTACCATGTTGGTTGCAATGACTTTGCTAAATTTCAAATTGATCGGAGCAACCAATCGAAAGATAATTTTTTTTAAACTTGAACCAATCACAGGAGCCCGTTCAAAAACGATCCCAGGGACCGCATAGATTACGTTAACATATGTGCAAAGTTTCAGATCGATTGAATTTGCGGTTTAACCTGGGCTGTGCGGACAAAAAATCAAAAAAACAAAAAAACAAAAAAACACACAGAGAAAGTGCCATAAGAGTACCGTAGTGACGCTCGCTACGCTCGCTCAATAAAGCCGGAATGTATTTATATGCAACGTATTTATTGGCACCTTGGTCCACATACTTCTTCACATCGACAAGTGATCCATTTTTTAAAGCAGTTTGAAGTTGTTGGTTATAGCTATCAAGGTGTTTAGTTAAAAAGGCCACAAATTTTGAATCCAAACGGTAATCCTGCTTAAACGCAAAATCTCCTATGCAGGTGGAACTCCAACTTACTAGAGAAACGAGAGAAGCTCCGTGCTGGATCAAGTGTTGAACGATTTTCAGTGCCTCGTTCTCGAACTTGACACTCGACGACAACTGAGCCATGAAGACAGAACTGTATAAGGAGAGATTCAACGGAGCCACGCCCTCATTATCTGTCTCATTTACATTTGCTCCCTTGCGAATCAGCAATTTGACCATTTCAAAATTATTGTTCCTTACAGCCCAATACAGTGAGCTTCCGCCTTTGTCATCAACATGATTCACTGGCGCTTTCTGGTTTAGAAATGTTTTAGCTGAGTTTATGTTGTTCTTCATAACGGACCAGAGAAGAGCAACTCCCAAATGCTTTGAAGATGATTTGACAGTGACGTTCTTGAACTTGAAGTATTTCATGGCCTCCTGAAACCTTTGTTGTGTCACAATAAGAACTGGCGACCATCCATCCTTATCAGAACAGTTGACATCTGAACCTTGTTCCACCAAGTATTTGATCGCTTCCAACTGACCGTGTTGGGCTGCGTAATGCAAAGGAAGCCTTTTGTTGGAATCAGAAGATTTCAAACTTGCCCCTTTCCTCACCAGATAGCTGAGAACCTCAACGTAACCACCCTCAGCAGCCCGATGTAGAGGAGTCACGTGACCCTCCTGGGGCAGGTTAACGTCAGCTCCA
Organism: Leuctra nigra; assembly: GCA_934045905.1. NCBI lineage: Eukaryota > Metazoa > Arthropoda > Insecta > Plecoptera > Leuctridae > Leuctra > Leuctra nigra. The sequence continues at coordinate 10,999,695 of OW203769.1, read as the reverse complement.
ACTTCATTCATCAAGAACTTCAGTACTCGGAGTTCACCGTACCGAGCAGCACTGTGCAGGAGTCTGCAATAACCTTGCACTCGATCAGTTATGAAGTCAAGAAGCTCTGCGTAAACCTCAACCGTCAAGTTACTTTCAGCTCGTTTGAAGTCAGTTGCATCGCCCCCCTTCTGCATCAACAACCCAGCTAGAGTTCACGAATCGGTGGCGTCTGCGTACTGCAGTGGCCGGAAGTTCAACACTTTGTCTCGGGTGTCAATGGAAGCGCCGTGGACGAGAAGAACTTGTGTGATTTGTTTGTAAGCGGAATGAGTGTGACCGTAAATAGCTGATAGATGCAAAGCTGTCCTTCCTCCCTTATCTGGTTCATCAAAAGAAGCTCCTGATAATAAGTGCTTCTCCGCCGTCTCAACCTCCCGACTTATCACTGCACTATGCAAGGGGAAATCTGCGGACAAAAGACGATCGAATATCTCTTTGACTACTTCAAACTCTGGGAGGAAGAAATGTTCATTTATGAATTGCTGACAGGATCGATAATTCTCTGAAAACCAAATAGCGGCAAAATATTCAGCAAATGTCCGATGAATAAAATGGGGTTTCCTTTCAAAGATTTTGTCAATGATGCCCGTTTTCTCTCGTCCATCTTCGATTCTTTTGAGAAATTCAGCGTTTTAGGACTTTGAAATATTTAACACACGCAGGTCCTGCGAGGAGAGCAGAAGGATCAGAGAAGCCATTTTGTGATTATGAACGAATATTTTGCCTAGACTTTCATTAGCGCCCAAATTAAATGCGTTTGTTGGATCTTCTTTTCTTTTCTCTCTCGCATACACCTCCAATTTTTTTTCTACGAAGTGTTGGTATAAACTCATGAGATTTAGTTTTTCCGAAAGTTTGATTTCCCCTGCATCTTTGAAAACAATCAGTTGATCTTCAAAGTATTCCCCCAGCATTCGGGTCTGCTGAGGAATACTAATTACAAGGTTTTCTCCCCGAAATGCGGTAGCAGCAAGTTCAAGCACTCGTCCTGTGAATTTCTGAATGTGATGAGTAGGAATGCCTGTAAATTTCTGTTGCCAAAATATTTGGAGGAATTTTTTTTTATCATCTTTAGTGAAAGCTTGGAAATTAAAAGCTTTAATATTCATGCCATTTTCAAGAGTATCACATACAGCTAATCTCGAAGTCACCCAGATTGATTTAAATTTTGCCAGCATCAAGTTTTGTATTATGTGACAAATTTCGGTTTCATAATAAGGAGCAATTTCGTCGAAACCGTCTAGAAAAATTATGATCTTTCCAGACGTGTTTAAACAGTGTTCTAGAAACGCTTCTTCAATACGAGACTTTTGATTCACATTCAGTCCAAATTTTGACAAGAATTCAAGAGGTTGTGCCAGTTCAACAGCATTGTTTTGAACACGTTTCAGATATTCCGAGCAGTCGTTTAAGTTGACTCTCATGACCCAGGTCGACGGGTCATCTTGTTTGGCTGAGTACGCTAACTGAGTGAGCAGCGTCGACTTGCCCATGCCGGGTTCAGCCGCAATCAGCACCAACCTCTCCGAGATGTCATCTACTGACTCCACATCCACAGTGACTCCAGAGCGAACCAGCTTACGAGGAATGTAGTATTCGATGGGAGGAGGTAGTTCCAAACCTAGCACCATTTCATCGGACAGCAAACTGCACAGCGTGTCTCCCCTCAGTTGCTTCGAAAGCCTCTCGTCCTGATCTATGAGAAGGTTGAGTGGAACCTGGACGCCTTGGAACCTAACTGTCCTGCGCAGTAAGTCGTCCTGGGAGTCCTCAGTCAGCTCGCTCCAGCGGCAATCATCGCGAACCTTGTCATAGTTCAACTTGTCTGATTTGAAGAAGTCGGATAAGGAAATGTCGTTGCAAGAAACAAGGACTACTCTGATGTTCAAAGTTTTCTTAACAATTCCAATCAGTTTGAGGCAGAGGTTTGCAGCCTTGTCCAAGTCAGATCCGCAATCAACAACCAGAGTTCTACAGAATCTGTTTTGCCAGAGATGCAGGACTTCTTCTTGACGGTCAAGCAAGGAGCCAAGAGAGATGAAGATAGCTTGTTTATCATCGTAACCTAGCAACGCCTGGTGGATCTTCAGACAACTGAGATCAGTGGACTTCCCGCTGGAGATGATATTCAGGATTCCTGTCTTGGGAAGAACCAGCTGAAGAGAAGATATCGAACTCTGCTCAAAACTGATCACAGACTCTTCGTACTCATAGGCTTTTGCGTGTGAAAAGTGTTTGATTCTGGACAAGACAATCTCCTTCCAGAAACCAGATTCCTCTGTAAGGAACTCAATGTCATTTACTTGTGCCCTCCAACTTTCTACCGCCTTTGTTACGTCACTGGCAATCCTGCTGAGCTGTGATTGGTCAGAAACACCCAATGCAATCTGGATCTCTCTCTCAATTACACCATCTAGCTCTTTCTGGTCAGCTTGCTTGGAAAACAGTTGAAACCTTTTGAAAAACTCTTCGTATGAAGAAAAGTCAGAAACAGTTATGAAATTTTTAAGTGCGGCTGAAATATCATTAATATTACCAATCTTTTTTATAGAATTTAATATTTTTTGAAGTTCTGCATTTATTAAGAATTTTGAAAGTTTAAATGCAGCCAGTTTACTTTTCCAATCATTCTCTCCAGATTCTGTTCCGGACATATTCTGAATCTCGATCAGCAGTTCTTTGAGAGACGCCATTTCCCTGAGTACTTGGAAGATATCTGAATCCTTCTTGTCATTCAATTTGTAACCCTGACTTTGCTTTCCAGTAGCGATCAAACTCTCCGAACTCTGATGGTCATATGTAACACCCTCGACAGAAGCATTCGTGTACAAAACAAACTCAAAGTCATCGAAATCACCAAGAAGCTTCAAATCATCATTAGATTGATGGTTACCTTTGATGTTCAAATACGAATGACAATATTTAATCAAGCCAAAGTTACTTCCCGGACTCATGCTAACAAGTTGTTCCCGCCTGATTCTGTTGTCTTGCTTATGTTTGAGCTGTATGAGAGTGGTCTTCCATCCGGAAGTGACGTCAGTCTTGTATCTGAAGACCAGGTCGTCGAACTTGTCCGCTGCCTGGAGGTTGGATGCCAGGAAGAAGCGCAGTGCGCAGTTGACGGCGCGCAGGAAGATCACCGTCGCGAGTTTCACCTCGAACAACTCTCCAGACATGTCGGCGCTGCTCGGCGTCTTCGTGTACCGCGGAGGAGTCGGTGATCTGGGCAGAGCACACAAACCGTTAGTCGCTCCTCATTGTCTGTCGTTTCATTACTAATCTAGTGGAGCGGTCGCTCCACGCCAGCCAAGTCGTACGGCGCGCGCACGCTCATTTAAAAAGGCTGGAGCAAACCCACTTTTACTGCAGGCATCAAAGTGGCATTTTCGGCCTACTGGATCTTAAAATTGGGGAATCTCACATTGTTGCAAAATATCTTAATTTCGAGCTATGGCCCACCCTACAACATATACCAAATTTGGGAACAATAGGTTACGCCCTTTGCGAGCTAGAGGGCCGTGAAAACAGTGTTTTAGGGCGGTTTTCATAATAATAATAATAATCCCCATAAAAAACACTCAGTGTTAAAAAAACGGCCAAGTCTCTTCAACTAAAAAAAAAATTATGAAATCTAAAAATTCTGCACTGAAACGTAGTGATATCAAAAAATGAGCCAAGTCAAAACATTATTTGAAGATTAAAAAATACTTGGCGCATCGTGTAAATAAATAGCTTAGAAGTATAGGCTAGATATAAATACATATACTTATAGTATACCTACAATGCCCTAAAAAAACGATGCGCCAAGTATTTTTTAATTTTCAAATAAAGTTTTGACTTGGCTAATTTTTTGATATCACTACGTTTCAGTGCAGAATTTTTAGATTTCATAATTTTTTTTTTAGTTGAAGAGACTTGGCTGTTTTTTTTACACGGAGTGTTTTTTATGGGGATATCACTTATTTTTTTAGTTTATTTACACAACTTGTAAAACTTATTGGGGCAACAATGACTAATTCCTTTAAAAAAATACGCCATTTCCGAATTAGTTACTAAGAAAAAAATTGTTTGGAGCTAAATATAAACTTAAAGTGATATGCCATGAAGAATTGCGAAAGCATCGTTCCAATAGGTCCAGCCGTTTTCGAGATATGGCATCACTTCCGGTTTTTAAAATGGCGGCTGAAAGCTCTTACACATTGTATTAATATGTATATAAATACTAATATTTCATTATAAGCCTTCTGAATATGTAGTTGGTTTTTATATAAAGGGGAAGTGAATTTAGGCAGATTACGCTAAACTATGACGTCATTTCCGGTTTCAGTAATTAGAAAACTTTAATTTTACTATTGTTATTTCGTAAAGAGGACCGTCTGAATCGATTGGCGCAAATTTCGTTCCGATCGGTCAAGCCGTTTTTGAGATATGACGTCACTTCCGGTTTCAAAATGGCGGCACAAAAAATTCATAAGGGCAAGGTATCATCAGGCAGACGAGCTGTATATGTGGTGAAAATTTCGGGTCAATCAACCCAGCTGTTTAGGCTGTGGCGGAGACCGCAGAATTCATTGGAAGATGAATCTAGTCGGGCGTTAGCTCGACGCTGCCAAGCACCGCTCTATCTTACAACGTGCGAGCTACTACCAGAGACTTATACAGCAACGGCTTAAGTGGTCAAAACGAGGTATCGGCAGGCATACATGCAGTGAGAAATGAAAGTTGAAAACCATGGTTATCGGGTATATTTAGCCACCTGACAACACCTAACCAAAAATCAAAGTGCTGCGATCATCCCTTCGGGGTGAATTTTGGGCCTCAAACATGCAAGGATTGACTTTGGGGCTGGCTGGCTGGCTAGCTAGCTAGGCACGTCGTTTTGCTTGCCCTTTTCTACAGATTGCACGGTTTGGTCTAGAGAGTTGAAATTTGGTAGACACATAGAGTCCCCCTTCTCACGCGTACTTCTGAAAGAAAATCAGAAATATTTTGGCCGGAAGTGAATTTATCCAATTTTAAATTTTAATTTTTTTCAAAAGTCAAACGGGTCCATCGACAGTTTTGAAATTTGGCAACATTAAAGACAATGTATTGCTAGACACTCCACTTCAAGAAAAAACAAAATTTTCAAACCGGAAGTGGAAAAATTATCAATATTAAGCGTTCCGCTCTTCCCCTTCATCTACCAACACAGCAGCTTCGCTGTCAACTCCACATATCCTGTCGGCCTGAATAGCTGAATTATCGGAGGCAGCTGGCTTGTGTTCCTGCATAACGGGTTCGATTCCCGATCCTAGAAAAACTTTTTTTTCACATCATCCTTTTTTAATTTGTGTAAGCGATGATACCTTTCAGTATATATATTCAAATGAGAGGTCGAGGGATGCTGTGTAGATCATCGATAACCCGAAACATCGCCATCGCGGCACGCCGATTGCCATCGCGATCACAGATAGTATCAGGTTCGTAGGTAATGCTGCAGGTATGACGAGCGACATTGCGTCTTGTTGAAATCTTCGCCCATTTGCTAGTTTAGTGGTTACGAACGGCATACAGTATCGCCGTCCTGTTGGCGCAATAGACAGTGCATTGGCCTACGGTGTTAGGGGTCGCCGGTTCGATACCGGCCGGTGTCGTACTTTTTTATTTGCAATTTTTACAAGTTTTTATTCTGCCTAACCATAGAGTTATTTTTTTAAGTTGCACAGTTTTAATTTTCGCCAGTTCGACTTTGTCTATACCCATAGAGAGTTTTATTCCTTAGGCTGCCCAGTAAAACTTATGCGCGCGCCCTACGCCGCCTGGAGCACCTTCTGTCTCTAGCCGCTCGTAGAATTCTAGGTGAACTTCATAATTTTGTCACATTGAAAGATTCAAACCTCAAATATACCTCAATATGACGACAGAATATGACGTAGTATCAACCATTTGAGAAAACTCGTTTGGATAGTTATTATGGATATCCAAGTATTGAGACAACAAACGAATAACAGACATCGATTCCGTTTCATAATGAAATCTTTAGTTCTACTACTTCACGTACCTATGAATATTATAATGTCTAAATTTATTTCGGTTTCGAGAGTATGGAAACTTCGTTTTGTGTAGAATAAAGAATAATAGGTTAACTACGCACAATGAACAATAGTATTGTATTCTGACGCCAATCGATTGCCTCACGCGGAATCTTCCGTCTGTGAGCTTACAAACATGGTCAACAATATGTAATGGCATTTTTAAAAGAATACCTACCTAAATGCACGAAATAATTCATTCTGTCTAAAATATCGAAACGCAAACAATAAATCAATTAGATGTATCAACAATATGCCATCATCATCAGGAATAAGGACCGGTAGACTAATTGATTGTATGATCTATGCGTAATAAACACATAAACCCCCCCCCCCCCCCTCACACACACACCATAATCAATAAACAAATAATAAAAGGTCAATTAATATCGTGAATCCATTGCTTGGAAAATACACAAAGCACATTCAGATCTAGAGATAAACATTCAGTGGCTGGTGGATAAGGGGTGGGGGTTGTGTTGTGATTATCAGAGGTTTGGTTTCCTATGTTGTCTTGACACAAAAGAAATACAAATGTACGTAGATGACACTTGTTTTAGAATGTAACATAATAGATTCTGCTGCAGTAGGAGGCTGTCTTCTAGCACAGTTGTATTTTCAAATAACTTATTTTCACACTATTTATTGTAAAATTGTATACTTCAAGATAATGAGTAAGCACACAACCCGTTCGAAGAAGACTTCCCCAGGGTAAAATTAGTATTCGTAAAGGACTTTTCTTTAAAGCTATTTCATTCAAAATAAATTTAGAAAAATCTTATTCATAAATTACATTCATAACTATATCTAGTCGGGCGTTAGCTCGACGCTGCCAAGCACCGCTCTAATACAACGTGCGAGCTACTACCAGAGACTTATACCGCAACGGCTTAAGTGGTCGAAACGAGGTCAAAAACATTTAAAAACATTTTTTTTACATAACTTAAAATAAAAATTAAAAAAAATTATTTAAAATTTAATAAAAAAAAAATTAAAAGTAAAAAAAATAAAAATAAAGCTTGGCGCATTGAATTTGCACCGTCATGTTGACTTCTTCCTTCTTCTCCTTCATCGTCTTCTTCTTCCTTCTTTCTTTCGTCGTCTCCTTGGTCGACATCTTCTTTTTATGTTGCCCCCTCCTTGACACAATGCGCCAAGCTTTATTTTTATTTTTTTTACTTTTAATTTTTTTTTAATTAAATTTTAAATAATTTTGTTTAATTTTTATTTTAAGTTATGTAAAAAAAAATGTTTTTAAATTGATTTTGTTAACGTTTTTAAAATTTGAATACTTTCTATTTTTCGTTTTAAATGAGTATAATTGTTTTAAAGTTTATACTATGACGGTTCACCTAGAGGTTTTTTCTCATCTCAAATTTGGGTACAATGTTTGGTTTATAATGTTGTGCTTGGCGGCAGGAACTGGGCGAAATGATTTCACGAATTTTAAGTGCGAAAATGTTTCAACAATATATTATTGCTGCGACCTTCTTTTAGATCTCAATCTTTTTAGGGGGAAAGGTGCTTGGCAGTCTATATACAAGTTTTTGTTTTTGTACAATCATTATTATCATCTGAAGAAAGCCGTACAATTTCACTGTTTTCACGGCCCTCTAGCTCGCAAACATCATATCCTATTGTTACCAAATTTGGTATATTGGGTGGGTTGGGCCATAGCTCGAAATTAAGAGATTTTGCAACAATGTGATATTTCCCAATTTTGAGATCCAGTAGGCCGAAAATGCCACTTTGATGCTTACAGTAAAAGTGGGTTTGCTCCAGCCTTTATATGAGAGTGTGCGCGCGCCATACGACTTGGCTGGCGTGGAGCGACCGCTCCACTAGATCTCAGTAGTCTCCTGGAATTCAAATCCGGTAAATAGGCCACAGCCTAAGCGGCTGAACCGCTTGATCTCACATTTTAACCGCGTGTGCACTTTTGGCGTCTGATTTGCCCTCCCCCCTTGACTTTTTTGTGCCGCCATTTTGAAACCGGAAGTGACATCATACCTCGACAACGGCTGAACCGATTGGCAGAAAAATAGCGCCAAACGATTCGGACGGTCAACTATATGGATTATCAATAACAACAGACTAAAATTTATGTTAACAAAACCGGAAATGACGTCATGAAATTTGAAATACATCGATTGGCATTTCGGCAACAAATTTGATCCGATTATTTTGATATTTATGTAACGTATGTACTTTTGTTATCTTATTTGACTTGTTATAAAACCAACCAGAAGCCGACATTTTGAAACCGGAAGTGACATCATATCTCAATAACGGCTAAATAGATTTGAACGAAACCAGCGCTTAACAATTTAGACGGTCAACTTGATATATTATCATCAATAATATTTGCAGTTTCCCATACCAAAACCGGAAATGACGTCACACATTTTAAACATCTCACAAATTTACATTTTGATGCAATAAATATACTATTTGAGACAGCTTATAATAAAATGTAATCATGTTTAAAATATAATTCAAGGAGTCAGTGATATCAGCAGCCATTTTGAAACCGGAAGAAACGCCATATCTCGAAAACTGGTTGACAGATCGGTATGAAACTAGCGCGAAACGATCTATGGAAAAGGAACAGCAAACTAGAATGTTCCTATTTATGAGACCGGAAATGACGTCATTCAAATTTATAAATTACTATAATCCCCTCCTATACAATAAATACATATTCGGAAAGCTCAAAATAATACACATCATTTATAGTTATAAATTCTATGTAGCAGCGCAGAAAGTTCAGCAGCCATTTTGACAACGGATATGTTGCCATATCTCGGAACTTGGTTGACCGATTGGAATGAAACCTTTGCTATTCCTGATGAAAAAACCAAATTGTAAAGGGTGATTTTTTAAAGGATTTAGTTATTGTTCTTTTGATTGTCACGTGTTGTAAGAATAAACTAAAAAAGGAGTGATATCCCCATAAAAAACACTTCGTGTAAAAATAACAGCCAAGTCTCTTCAACTAAAAAAAATATGAAATCTAAAAATTCTGCACTGAAAAGTAGTGATATCAAAAAATTAGCCAAGTCAAAACTTTATTTGAAAATCAAAAAATACTTGGCGCATCGTTTTTTATGGCATTATAGGTGTACTATGTATATGGATATTTTATGTATATTTTATAATTGGCCTATACTTCCAAGCTATTTATATACACGATGCGCCAAGTATTTTTTGATTTTGAAATAAAGTTTTGACTTGGCTAATTTTTTGATATCACTACTTTTCAGTGCAGAATTTTTAGATTTAATATTTTTTTTTAGTTGAAGAGATTTGGCTGCTATTTTTACACGAAGTGTTTTTTATGGGAGTTACTAATACTTGGAAAACGCTCAGTGTAACGCGTTGGTAAGCGAGCCTTTTAGACACTGCATCCGATAATGCATCCGATTTGATATGCGTTTGCAAGTATCAGCTGCTCTACAGGACTTGGAACTGAGGCATCAAGAAGGCAGTAATGAAAATGTAGTATTCGAACAAATAAGCGATACGTGATGGAGCCACTTCTGGCAGGAAACTTTTTAGATGCCTATTTTTATTTTGAAGTTCGTGTTTCCATAGGGCAGTGAAAAAGGAGAAACAATTGAAATTTAGATTTAGTTACAAGTTTACTTTTTCAGCCATAACAAACAACTAAAGCAAATTTAACAAAATGTATTTATATAAATATCCCCGTGATATCCAGCATTATTCCCCTTATGGCTAGTACCAAAGAATCCACCAGAGGTCAGTCGTGTTCCTTATTTTCTCGAATACATTTTTCAAATATTCAAGATTATTGAATAAAAAGTCCTTATAATTACAATAACTTTTGAAAATAAAGACAGATTAGTCTTCAAATTGGCAAAAATACCTAAAATGTTGGTCCTAATGAACATGCGAAGTTTTAAGTTGATCGGTCAATCGGTTCTAGTTTGAATTAACTAGAATTAACCACATTTACTGAACTGAGTACTTGTACTCTTATTTACCTGATAGGTTCTGAAGGGCTTAGCGATACAACGGCTGAAGGAACTCTTCTTGAATCGTTTGGAATCTATAGAATCAGAAACGATAAGTTACACATCAATTACTGAACACTGTCATGTGACCAGCTTCCAAAAGTAGAGTGTGCATATATAACTCCATTCGGAGAGGAACTTTCAGCGCCTGAGGGCAAAGGCCAAAATACAATCGCCAATAGAAAGCTATATACACCTCAGAAATGTGGATTTACTTTGCTCCTCTATTGTTATGGGGTAGTGCCAGAAAAATAGCCAAATGAGCGTGGGAAATAGTAATTCCAAACAGAAAATAGTTTTTTTCACAATCTGGAGGTTTATTCTAGAACGTTTTTCCAATTCCATTATGATGGAATTGGAATCCGATCACGACCATAAGGATTAACATGGCGTGGAATTGAATCCTAGTGGAATTAGGAATTTAAAACTTCTATAATATGGCCCCTACAGCTATTTTGGAGAAGGAAATTGTGAATATAATTGTCTTTTAGTAACCACGTGTGTTAGACAAGTGTGGGAAGACAACCGATCCTCCAATACTTTTCGATGCTCTTGTTCTTGTGCCAAAAGACAATGGTAATGAATTTTCAGCTTCTCTTCATTTCCTAAAAGTTCCTGCATTTTCGTCTCCTTTGATGAGATTTCTCGTTCATTTCGCTGAAGCTGCATTTCCAGTTCTCCCCTCTGGACTCGCTCCAGCTTCAACTGCTTCTCCAGACTCCGGATCTCTTCCTTCAACTTCTTCATCTCGTCCTTGACCTTCTGGGCTCCATCTTGCTGAAATCACAGTTCAAATTACAGTTATTTCATTATCTACTAACTTCCGTGTTACTAGCTCACGTTTAGTATTGTTACTAACTAGCTCTATAAAAACCATGCTACGTTCGACCACTGTCAATACTCAACTTTCATTCTACCATGTTTTTTTTCTTGTTTTAATAACTTTGACCAAAGATTTGTTTTTCCTCTCGAGATTCTCGACATTCTGGTGATCTACCTGCGTCTGGTGCCTCGGTCCCGGGTTCGACTCCACGCCGCCGATGACGAGCAGCGCTGCCAGCACGGCCAGCCAGTGCAGCGGTTGCCGCCATGATGCCAGTGGCGTGGTGTCCAGGGGGCCTACGCCTCCGGCCCAGCGACCCACGGTGGCACGCCACTGCTCCAAGGCTACGCCCATGCAGTGCAGCGGGGATGATGTCAGTGGCGTGTGATACAGGGGGCCTGCGCCTCCGGCCCAGCGACCCACGGTGGCACGCCACTGATCCAAGGCTACGCCCATCTGATTACAGGTCACGTGGTATATGAAGAAAGTTTACATTGTTTCTCCTATCTATAGTTTTGAATGTATTGATGAGATCAATCAACTTCATTCCATTTGTATTCAGCCTCATAGGTAATGACATCAAACCTGAGCCACTTTTATTTCTGTTCCTATATTTTACTGTTTTCTATGTTTTCCATAAAGTCAGACATAAAATTAAGCAATGATTTCTATTGACTTATGAAAGTTCCTATTTGTCTGTTTTGTGATTATTTTGTGTTATGCTTTATTATTGTTTGTACTTGTTGATGATTTGAAGAGTTTTCACAATGTCGATAATCAATGTAATGTGGCATTATTATCTAGATGCCCAGCAGTCAAGCCACCTTTAGGTTTGTGAGAAAACTGTTTACTTACTTACTTACTTACTTTTATTTCTGTACCTCAGTGGTAGAAAGCCGGAAGTCCATTTAAATGATTATTCAGGTGAACACATAAATCAATAATTTTGCATTCATCCAGTCATTTGTAATTGTACACGAGTCATTGTGTAAGAGAACAGTCAATATAACAGTATTTTTTAGTAAGTAAGTCAGTAAGTAAGTTGACATCAGCCAAATGGTAACTGATAGCTTGATTACATCATTCCAAAAGTGAGCAATGCGAAATCAAGAAAAAATAAACTGTATTTGAAAGACGAAAAAAACTTCTTTGAAAGAAATGTCACTTACCTAGCTCCGTAGTGAGTCCGCTTTGAATACCTAAACTTTTATCAACTTTCAATGTCAGCTATGTTATCACAACACTGGCTCAGTGCTATCAGTAAATATACTGATAATAAGATTATGAGGATTAGGCGCAATGATAATACCTTCGCAAGTTGACAAGTTCTCGATATTATTATTTTTTCCTAAAAATGAGTTTACATTGAAGTTAAAATGATGAAAATTGGCATTAAAATTAAAACTCAAAATAAATATTGACGCAGTGTTGAGAGATCCAACCCATCACATGTGACGTGAAAACATCTCAACATATTCTATGTTTGAGTCTAAGCTGGAGTCGTAATCGTGGTCTTATGGCATTTAACATTGGTAACATTTACAACCACTCAGTGGAGTAAAGCCCCATTTACACGGTGCAATTTCTTGCAACAACTTCTGTGCCACAGTTTATCTGCTCGTGCGCAGTATCACTTTTGAGATGATAAAGGGAATCTGCACATGTGCAGAACTTCTGTGACACAGAAGTTGTTCAAGAAATTGCACCGTGTAAATGGGGCTTGAACGACAAAAATGCGGAGGATAACAACAATGTAAACCACAACAATGCGATTGCAACAATGATATCTACAACAATGAAAATTACAAAAATTAAAAATATTTCTTAGGAAATATTGCAAAATTCTCCAAACAGATGTATACCTCGAGAAAGACAGTATCTAGTGTTGTGGGATATATCCTCGCTGTTTTACTGCAACACAGAACAATGTTTTGAATCAACTGAATGACAGATTGACAATTGATCGATTGTGTCAATTAACACAAGAGATTGACGTTTTGTTTGACTGATTTGGCAGAAATTTTTCAATTCTGATAAAATGTTTGACTCAATGTCCATACAATATTTGAACTTGATTAACTTTTCAGCCAATTAGAAGTTTTGGCTCGTAATCTAAAGAAGGGACCGCTGCGGTAAGCCAATAAACTGTGTGTAAAACTGCAGATCATTGGTTGAACGGTGTGACCATTGTCAATGCGGGCAAAAGTAAACAAACAGAGAAAATGCAATAAGGTGTATAGTATTATTGTGACGCTCGCTACGCTCGAAAGAATTACTCATAAGACTTGAACCATAGAACTTGAACTTGGACGGAATTGATTCAACAAAATAAAACTCTGTAATTCAGAATTTAGATCACTATCCAGATCTTGAAGAGCGTTAGCGATTCGCAGCCAAGCACCGTGTCCGTATGAATTACAGCTATAATAGCTTAATTTGACAATGGAGTTGAGTACTATTTATAACTACATGCTTTGACGGTGTGCCTGTGAATTTGCCATAAAATGGCTCAAAATTTCAAAACGTCAACCAACAAAAGAACATTTTAAAATATTAAAGTTAAACATTTAAAAAAAGCGCTTTGAGCTTGTCCCTGCCATTAGATGTAATGGCAGGGACAAGCTCAAAGCTCAATACTTTATTTTTAATTTTTAACTTTAATATTTTTAAATATCCTCATTAATTTTCTTGCTGCGCCCTCTTCTAAAGCAATGCGCCAAGCTTTTTTTTATTATTTTCTTCATTTTAATATTTTTAAATTTTCGATCGAAGGTTAATATTTTGAAATTTGGAGTCTTCTTTCATCCCAAATTGAGGCACTAAGTCAAGTGTTGGCGGCAGTAACTGGGCGATGTGACGCCACGATTTTCGGTGCTTGCCAGTCTTTTTACAATGTTATGTTTTTGTTCAGTATAACCTCAACAACAAATTGAATCTCTGTGGAAGTTCAGTTCATAAAACCGGTAAAGATCAGCCTTTCAGGATATATATCTTCTTTTACAACAGAATCTCTGAAAACAAACCGCAACTTGTCTCGTAACTGTCGATACTCAGACGTGTGGTTTAGATTCACTCTCAGTTCAATCCGAGCAGATCAAGCAACATATCGCGTGGAAGGACTTGCCTGAGACGCTGGGATAGTTACCATCATCAGATGTTGAGGGGCAAGGGGGTGGATAACCTTAAGGGATTAAACCGGTGTTTGAAAGAGTTATTTGGATTCTTTAAAATCAAAGTTGAGACTCTGATTTGGATGTACCATTTTGTAAAAAGTGTTTTGAATAACATAATTCGAGGTTCTGAATCATTAAGATAATTAAGAAACCATCAGATAAGCCCTTTGAGGCTTTGAAGGATAAAATGTGAATTGTATTTGTGTATTTCTTGTGTTACAATCAAAAAAAGGAAACCTTTTTACAGAGACGATCTAGTTTCAAAATGTGTTGCTATTTTTTAAGAAAATGTGGAAGAATGAGAGCAAATCTGCTCTGTTATAAAAAATACTGGTTTCAAAGGATTTGGGGTTGGGGTTGTTCAAATGACAAGTGTGTTTTGTCCCCACCTCATTTTCTCACGGAGCAAGCTGACTCAGGCAGTAACAATGGACGGAGATCCCAGATGGGCAAATGATGGGAAGATTATCACTATTCACTACTACTAGGCCGCGACCACCTCCTTCCCAGCGTCCATCCCAAGGAGGTTCTAAATATGTCCATCATCATCTACTCTTCATCATCATCATAATCATCTCACGAGATTGGTCTAGCTGTCAAGTCGTCTATCGCAACACTGAAACATCTCTCCTAGGGTAGCCGGATACAATAAGGCCAACGTTTTAGTTTTGTGTCTTACAAGACAAGAAACATAAACACGGTAAAAACATTTAGAATGTCATAAGTATACCTTGAATGTTTTCTTGGGAAAAAGTAAGAAACGATGAATTAAACATGTATGTTGGGAGTAACAAATAAAAACAAAAATGTTTGCCAATTTGCTTTTGGGTATTGCATCCTAGTGGATTCAAAATGGCCAACAATGAATGGGAGAGAGGGTCTTATTTTGAAATCATATAATTCAACTATTTTGAACAAAAACAGTCCCAGGAATACACTAAAATAGTTTGAATGAAAAATTGTGATGAAAAGTGACTTCGATTTCTTGGTGGTAGTTGGTGACTGAACACGTCACAAAGTAGTAGTTTCATCACAGCCTTCTCGTCCCAAACTTTTTACATTTGACTGGAAACCATCATTCTTCATGCTACTACATAGAATGTGTTACGTTCAAAACGTATTTTACTTTGAATGGCCCTATTACATCCATGGCCTTATTGCATCCAGGTACCCTACACATCACACATCTGCTCGGGCTGATTGCCTGGACTTCTAATAGCATTCATAATATAGCCCGGGGGTAAATGATGGAGCGAAATTATAGTTGCTCAAAGCTGTTAAGCTAGGAAGTTAATCACCGAAAAAAAACTACTAAAAAGGCAAATAAAAAAATTAATATGGATATGACTTTGAAATTTAAAGGAAGGCCTAAAAAAGTTCATTGTCGATAATTGTGGATATCGGTGGATGCAGTAAGTAAGTACTTTGATATAGTGATTAGTGGATAGTATAGGAAAACAGAGCTAATGAAGAATTTTGCATGTGTAAGTTTTTATATCTCCGAATTTCAAGCCCCAAAAGGGGAAAATTTAACTAAATGCGACATGTATTGAAACTGATTTAATTACAAATTATGTGAATCGGATAAGCAAGGACAACCAAAGGTAGGTAATTTGTAATTTGTGTGTATTTTTGTAATATATGTAATTTAATTCAGCCATTTTTATAATTTCAGTTTATTTCGCCAACTGGGTCAGGCCACACACAGAGTTGCTTTGTGGGTTCCCGTCACAATGGTTACATGTTTTATGATGACTTACATATTTTCTTTGACTGGTTTTCCCTAATACTTTAAATAATGACTGGAATAAAATGATGATATACCTAAAAAAAAACTATAACAGACTCTAATATCGACGGATGATGATGATGAAGATTTTTTTGTCTGGGGTTTAACGTCGCACTGTTCTGCAGCGAGGCTAATGGCGACGGATGAATGATTATGATGATGATTGGGAGATGATGGTGAAGATTAGGTAAGGATGTAAGGTGGGAAGGAGACGGTCATGGCATATTTGTAGGGTACCTTCCCAGCATTTGTCTGTCGACTGAGAGAAAACCATCGAAAAAACCCCAGTCAGGAAGGACGGCCGCGGGAATCGAACTTGGGCCTCCGGAATACAAGTTCAGAGCGTTACCACTCAGACAACCTGTTCCGTATATGATGATGATGAAGATGATGAAGATGATGATGATGATGATGATGATGGTGAAGAGTAGGTAAGGATGGACGGTTGGAAGGAGGCGGTCGTGGCCTACTAGTATAGAACCTTCCCAACATTTGCCTCTCGACTGAGGGACAGAGCCAGGCCAGGCTCGACTGAGCCAGCTTGCTCCGAGAGTAATGATGACTGTGAGCGCCCCTCGCGGTGGTCGTGGGAGTTACTCCATCCTCGAGGTCCACTGTCCAGTCTTCAGTCAGTTGCAGTTCAACGCTCTTGGTGTCCACTTCGCCCAGAGCATACTCTTGGCGGCGACAGACCTCGCATCTCCCGCGAACATTTATACAAGCTCTCGGACTCGTTTCCCCGACGATCTAGCTCACACTTGGCGGCGACAGAACCCTCACACTCCCGCGAACATTCTCAAGCCCCTGCTTTTGAGAAAGTGAAATATTTTAAGAC
Organism: Leuctra nigra; assembly: GCA_934045905.1. Lineage (NCBI taxonomy): Eukaryota > Metazoa > Arthropoda > Insecta > Plecoptera > Leuctridae > Leuctra > Leuctra nigra. The sequence continues at coordinate 10,982,925 of OW203769.1, read as the reverse complement.
GAGTTCAGTGATTATTTGTGTGGATTAGTGAAAATCAGTGACTTTAACGGATATAAAAAATCAGGTAAGAAAATCTAAAAAAAAAAATTACAATTTGGTGAAAAGAAGAATAATATTTTAAGATAAAATATTGAATAGCCTAATTTTTTTAAGTGCACGCAAATTTAATTGCATCAAATATTTTTTTAAGGTACCCACATCATGTTTTTATCTAAATTAATTGAGTAACATGCACGTCGTTGTGGTAACAAAACTTGATAAATATCAATGTTAACATACGTGTATGGTAATAAAATAAAATAAACAAAAATTAGAAACTCGTTTGCCATAATTTATGTATGTAAATACGGTTTTGAAGTTATTTAAATATCAGGAACTTAACTTGCTACTACTGGTCTATTTTAAATCAGATTATTTGGCACATTACATGATTCCCAGGATGTAGGTGATATGAATATGCAATTATTTAAATAATTAATTTATGAAAGATTAACGCTTCAAAAACTTTTGCCTTCTTTATCGTGGTTATGAGTATGACATTTGATCGTTTTCGAGTTCGAGACAAGTAGCTGGCCATCCTGATTATGGATTCTCGAGATTTTATACTCCGAGTTTCGAACAAACAACAACCAAGATTATTCTCTATAGGTACAATCTTTCATTAGAAATGAGATCGGGATTTCATTATTATCAACAAATATTATGTAATTAAAATTATAATTGAAATTGAAGAAATTTTTACCGGACATAAATGCAACTAATATTATTCGGAGACTTGAAGACTCAATAAAACACTTCGCTAAGCTAAGTGAGCGAATGTAAATTCTGATAAGTAAAAACAGACTTACAAATTTGGTAAAATTTTGAGCATTTATTGTCGTGAAAACAATAAGTCGGTATAAAGAAGCTAAAATAAATCTGTTGCTTGTGAATTGATCTTCATTATGCATATAGAATTAAAGATCGATGTGTCAAATTAGATTAATTCGTAGCGCGATCACTCGATATAGCATTTTTTTTGAGATTACTATTTCAAAAACTTTTTACAACAGCTCAACTATATTGAAGTATAAAATACTCATTTAAGTCCTGTTGTTTGCAACTCCCGCCCAACAATGAGCTTTCAATTTTATATCTTTTGAGAATGAACAAAACTTTAACATGGTAGTATAGGAAAATCATTTCGAATTTGGTCAATAACTTTTAAAATAGAACACGTTAGTTTTGTTTTGCATTTTTTTCCTGATAGTATGTCCGTATGCCTACCAGAAAAAAAGCTTTTTGTTAAAATCTAACGGTACAAAAAAAATTAGAACTTCATTTAAACTTAAAAATTGGACGAATTTAATTGCGACTTAAACAGTTGATCAGGATTATTTTGCAATGGCTATAACCAATGGCATTCTTTGAACAACCGTTTAAACCAGCACCTATTAAAAAAAAGACGTCCATAACAATAAAAGTTAATTGACTAATAAAATGAGTAGGTATAATTATGAGAGTTTAAAAAATACTGTGTAAATAAGATTGATGCATGTTATAAATACTAAGTTATGGTTGAAGACTTCTAATAATGAACATAACTAAAATACATGAAAACTCGTTCTGCCTATCGTCTCTGTCATAACGCATAATGGCGGAAGAAATATGAGGACATTTGCGCCTTCCTATTGCCTTGCCCATCTAATTCATATATTTTCCTATTAAAACACAATTCTTGTTCCACCTCTCTTTACGATAGGTTATGTACATTTTTTGTGGAAGCAACACTTTGAGAGGATGTTTAATGGAAAGTATACATTTCTAGCGTCATGGTTGGGAGGTCATGTATTGTATAAAACACGGGTACTCCACAGTTCATGTGGCTAAGTATAGAGTGAAGTTGAAATACTAATGCAGCAGAAGAATTTCAGCTCTTGCATTTTTAAGTCAGGCAACGAACATGGTGCAAGTTAGCTCAGGCAGTGACCTCGTGCAATGACCTGGGTTCAGCCCTCGGCCGTTTTAGAAAATTGAGGGAGAAAAATTGTTTCATAAGTGGGTGTAACTTTGATAGGATGTTCACATGATCAGTCTGATTGTAGGATTAGTAGCACTTTTTCATTTTTGCTTCTTGCATTGTTAATTAGGCGCCGGTTATTCAACGAAACCTCTCAAAACTATGGAAATTCCGATACGATTGGAGACCACACCCGTTAACCAATTGATTTCAAATTTTAATCATGATTATAGTCAAAAGACAAACTTTGGGTTATCACTTAGCACATTTTTAAAATTAATTTTCATACGGCACCCATTGAGAAAAGAAAACAGATAATTTTCTACCAAAAATCAACTAATTATTACTAATTAAGGAAGTAAAAAATTAAAGTTTACCGAGTGATAACCCTAAGTTTGTCTGTTATCTAATTATTGTTAAAATTTGAAATCATTTCGTCAACCCATTTTGTCTCCAATCGTTTCCAAAACAGTGCCTGCAATTAAATTGGAGGAAAATTGAATTGCTTAAAATACCGGAATTAATTTTTTTTAGTAGGAAAATAACATCTTTGAATTTAATCCTTCCTGTTAAAAACAGTTAAGTTTTCATAGAGTTGTCATTGATACAGAAAATCGTATTCTGTTGATTTCCTAAAGTGATTTTTTAAACTATGCAATTCAAGTTGGGCAACTCTAATCTTAACATTCAATTATTGTTCTGTTGATATTTGATCTTATACATGATATGATAAAATATTACGAAGTTGTGTTCTCTGTTTCGAAGATTTGCTTCAATTCTAGTGTCTATTCATCTCAAATGGCCAATTTCGATTGGCAAAATTGAACAGAACCTATAAACCAAGAATTGCCAAGATTTGATTTTTTTCGACCGTCACACTAGAAATATTGGAGAATTGAAATCTGCAGATTTGATTGCATTGCGGAGTACCCATTTAGAAAACTTTCGATTTTAGAAATGTTTATTGTATTTGAAGCATGAAATAACTAACATTAAAAAGATCACGAGAAATGACGAGAAATGTAATGAAACAGGAGTAAGAGTGTATCGGGTTATAATTAGAATGCATCAAAACTTTGAGGAAACATTTCTTGGGAGTCCCCAAACCTCATTATTTCCTTTCACGTGAAATGTTTTAATTTTAGCATAGATACCAATAGATATTTTTCGTGTCTAGTTACACCACTGTTGATGAGGTTCCTTCGTCGTTTGTTTCCCTCAGTCGAGAGGCAAATGATGGAATGGTTCCCCACAAGTAGGCCACGACCACTTCCTTGCCAACTATCTCCCACTAGAGAGGGAGAATAAGATGTCAAAGGTTCACTTTCAAGCAAAATGCAAAAACCGCTTGGGTTTGCTGGACTATAAACTTAAAAGCTATAACACGTCTCAATAAACGGAGCGTATTTATGTAGATACCACATACCTATACAATAAACATTGACATATTTATACAATTTTATTGATACGTCACACACACCACATAATTCGAGACAATTTTAGTTTATAAATTTAATAAATTATTATAATTTTTAGAAGTAATACAAATAGTTGGTACTGTCACCTTCCTTTTTTTGCAATCATATTTGGCCGAGTTGAATATTTATATTTTTTTAATTATAAATTAAAGTCGCAAAAGTCGCAATTCATAAAGTAAAGTATATTATTAAAGTAAAGTAATGCCGCTATTATAGAGAATTTATGGAGACTGAAGACATGTTATTAAGATGTGTGGGATTTTGAAGATTATTAAAAGGCATGTGCACGAAAGGGCTGCATCATCCAATGCGTTACACAAAACGCTTTGCGATAGTTTGGGCGAAAATTTTAATATTTAATATCACGTACAATATGAAATAGCACAATCGCACCCCCAGCCCATTTAGCTCATTGTGCTTTTCCAGGCAAGTAGGAACAACTTTCATCATGGTGGCAAACAGCGATACCGTGAGGGGCTTCTGGGGGGGGGGGGGGGGGGGGCGAAGCCAAACAGTTGTAACCACGCAGGGCGAATTCTTATAAGAATTTGTACTATTTAAGTGATCAAACTGATTCAAACAATCCTTGTTTTTATCTAATAGAGAATTTAATTTCGTTCCTTTTTTTATTGGTGAGGGGCTGCTTCATTATTAGGGCTAGAATGTTTAGGACCTATGAAACGTCCAAAAAGGCAGGCAAATACAGTGCCTGAAACTATTAAAAAGGACCACACAATCCCTAAAAAGGACCAATGAAATTTTATGGTATATTTGTCATCTTATTATTCGATTTATCGGTTTTGGAGTTGGGGTGCGATCACATAAAATGATAACGGTGAAATATGTCACCGTGACTTCCTTGTCACGGTGACAAGACCCTAGAAGGCCGTGAATAACATTGAGATGAGGAGCTTGTCACCGTGACAAGAAAGTTATAAATTTATGTGATCGCACCCTTGGACTTGGAGAAATATATAAAAATTAACTAAAATTAATTATTGTATGAATGGGTCATTGTATCAAGTGTCAATTATTGAATGATTGCCATCTGGCTAGAAATTTTATGAGATGTGGTCTAGACCAAAATTCATAAAATTTTTGTAACTTGCAACAGACATATTCATATTAATTTCCCACATAATTTAAAAAAAGAACAAAACGACCTTAAAATATCAAGAAAATGTATAATCGTGAAAGCTTTCAGAATCCATTTTATTAAATTATTAAATAATACGGTAATATTCTGATGAGTTTATTGACAGCAACGTGGAAAATGACTGGATTTAAGAAAAAATACATAAAAAGGCATTTTCAGTCAAAATGAAATACATATTTTTGAAATCAGCAACACACGAAACAAATGTATTTGTCATTTTTAGACGTGTCTAAACAAAAAACTAAAACATGATATGTCCTAAACATCCTAGCCCTATATTCATGATCTTCATTCAAGATAAATAAACTTCAGCTTTACACCGTGAGATCACCATGTGACGAGTCTAACACGCTGTCTGCTTCCCCCCTTGCAGCCGTCATGTTATGTCGCGAGCTGCTACTGCTGGCGCTCCTGGCGGCCGTTGCGCATGCGTTCATCGGCAGTGGCGACGACGCGTACATGAAGAAGTACGCGCTCAGGAAGGTCAGTTGTCTCTCCTTGTCTAATCACTACCCAGTTTCCTTGACCACGACATGTAGCCAATCAAAAGGCAGGTCCCTTGACCACATGGACCTAAACTTATTCCACCCTGCAGAAACACAATCTTCTCTCAAACCAGACCTATACTATGTCTTCTTCGTCGGCAATTTCAATAACTACCAAGCAAATTTGTGTGACCCTTAGATTCTGAAGGCCAAGACCATTTTTTTTCGGGGATTATTGGGGATTTTACACAATCATGACTTTCATAATGGTAACACCTGCCCCTTCGAAAGGGGTTCTCCTTAATCCCTGGATTATGGATTGGATGTAGCTGGATTTCATTAAAGTGGTCTAACCAAAATCGAGAAAAGAACGAGAATGAACATGTCTCTATGCCTTCTGCATCTGAGGTACAAATTAATTGTATATCTTCTCCTTTTTACCAAAATTAAAATTCTTTATCGTGCACAGTTTCGTATCGAATTTATTATAAAAATTTTGTCTCCTTATATGACGATCTCCATAACAGTGGTCCTAACCTTGTTACAGTAATATGAAAAGTGAGAGCTATGAATACATGGTTTGCTACATACGATATATGCATACATACGATATGGGGGAGGCCCCCCAGCTCAATGCGGGTCCGGGGCGCACAGACCCGGAAAAATGTTGACGCTATTTAAGCCCTGTTTTTATCTCGACAAATGACTTCTAGGGCTAAAATTGACAAATGCTCTGGAAATGGTATTATATTGAAGTAAAAAGTGATTTTTTTGGTGATGGAACCATCAATATATTCCCCAATTTCGACCACTGGGTAACATCATCCTTGTAACTACAGGTTTGGGAGAGCTGCTTCGGCCGCGATGTTGTCAGACAGATCCGCGTGGAAAAGCGCGCTGCCATCGCCAAGTATCGTCAGACGCCTGCCAGTCTGCCCGCACAGCAGATGACACTACCCTATAACATACGAGCTTCTTGTCACTGCAGGTGTGGGAGAGCTGCTTCGGCCGCGATGTTGTCAGACAGATCCGCGTGGAAAAGCGCGCTGCCATCGCCAAGTGTCGTCAGACGCCTGCCAGTCTGCCCGCACAGCAGATGACACTACCCTATAACATACGAGCTTCTTGTCACTGCAGGTGTGGGAGAGCTGCTTCGGCCGCGATGTTGTCAGACAGATCCGCGTGGAAAAGCGCGCTGCCATCGCCAAGTGTCGTCAGACGCCTGCCAGTCTGCCCGCACAGCAGATGACACTACCCTATAACATACGAGCTTCTTGTCACTGCAGGTGTGGGAGAAATGCTTCGGCCGCGATGTTGTCAGACAGATCCGCGTGGAAAAGCGCGTTGCCATCGCCAAGTGTAGTCAGACGCCTGCCAGTCTGCCCGCACAGCAGATGACACTACCCTATAACATACGAGCTTCTTGTCACTGCAGGTGTGGGAGAGCTGCTTCGGCCGCGATGTTGTCAGACAGATCCGCGTGGAAAAGCGCGCTGCCATCGCCAAGTATCGTCAGACGCCTGCCAGTCTGCCCGCACAGCATATGACACTACCCTATGACATACGAGCTTCTTGTCACTGCAGGTGTGGGAGAGCTGCTTCGGCCGCGATGTTGTCAGACAGATCCGCGTGGAAAAGCGCGCTGCCATCGCCAAGTGTCGTCAGACGCCTGCCAGTCTGCCTGGACAGCAGATGACACTACCCTATAACATACGAGCTTCTTGTCACTGCAGGTGTGGGAGAGCTGCTTCGGCCGCGATGTTGTCAGACAGATCCGCGTGGAAAAGCGCGCTGCCATCGCCAAGTGTCGTCAGACGCCTGCCAGTCTGCCTGGACAGCAGATGACACTACCCTATAACATACGAGCTTCTTGTCACTGCAGGTGTGGGAGAAATGCTTCGGCCGCGATGTTGTCAGACAGATCCGCGTGGAAAAGCGCGTTGCCATCGCCAAGTGTAGTCAGACGCCTGCCAGTCTGCCCGCACAGCAGATGACACTACCCTATAACATACGAGCTTCTTGTCACTGCAGGTGTGGGAGAGCTGCTTCGGCCGCGATGTTGTCAGACAGATCCGCGTGGAAAAGCGCGCTGCCATCGCCAAGTGTCGTCAGACGCCTGCCAGTCTGCCCGGACAGCAGATGACACTACCCTATAACATACGAGCTTCTTGTCACTGCAGGTGTGGGAGAGCTGCTTCGGCCGCGAGGTTGTCAGACAGATCCGCGTGGAAAAGCGCGTTGCCATCGCCAAGTGTCGTCAGACGCCTGCCAGTCTGCCCGCACAGCAGATGACACTACCCTATAACATACGAGCTTCTTGTCACTGCAGGTGTGGGAGAGCTGCTTCGGCCGCGAGGTTGTCAGACAGATCCGCGTGGAAAAGCGCGCTGCCATCGCCAAGTGTCGTCAGACGCCTGCCAGTCTGCCCGCACAGCAGATGACACTACCCTATAACATACGAGCTTCTTGTCACTGCAGGTGTGGGAGAGCTGCTTCGGCCGCGATGTTGTCAGACAGATCCGCGTGGAAAAGCGCGCTGCCATCGCCAAGTGTCGTCAGACGCCTGCCAGTCTGCCTGGACAGCAGATGACACTACCCTATAACATACGAGCTTCTTGTCACTGCAGGTGTGGGAGAGCTGCTTCGGCCGCGATGTTGTCAGACAGATCCGCGTGGAAAAGCGCGCTGCCATCGCCAAGTGTCGTCAGACGCCTGCCAGTCTGCCCGCACAGCAGATGACACTACCCTATAACATACGAGCTTCTTGTCACTGCAGGTGTGGGAGAGCTGCTTCGGCCGCGATGTTGTCAGACAGATCCGCGTGGAAAAGCGCGCTGCCATCGCCAAGTGTCGTCAGACGCCTGCCAGTCTGCTCGCACAGCAGATGACACTACCCTATAACATACGAGCTTCTTGTCACTGCAGGTGTGGGAGAGCTGCTTCGGCCGCGATGTTGTCAGACAGATCCGCGTGGAAAAGCGCGCTGCCATCGCCAAGTGTCGTCAGACGCCTGCCAGTCTGCCCGCACAGCAGATGACACTACCCTATAACATACGAGCTTCTTATCACTGCAGGTATGGGAGAGCTGCTTCGGCCGCGATGTTGTCAGACAGATCCGCGTGGAAAAGCGCGTTGCCATCGCCAAGTGTCGTCAGACGCCTGCCAGTCTGCCTGGACAGCAGATGACACTACCCTATCACATACGAGCTTCTTATCACTGCAGGTGTGGGAGAGCTGCTTCGGCCGCGATGTTGTCAGACAGATCCGCGTGGAAAAGCGCGCTGCCATCGCCAAGTGTCGTCAGCCGCCTGCCAGTCTGCCTGGACAGCAGATGAGCCCCGCGGAGCTCGCGCTTGCGCTGGCCGGACAGCACGAGAAGCCCGATGTCAAGGATCACTTTCCAGCCAAGAAGCGACCCGCGCAGGCGCTCTTGGACCCCGCCAAGCTGCAGGCGCTGCTGTCCTACAAGCAGCAACAGGTGGGGTTATCCTATCATAGTGGCATGTCTTTTGGTTCCCTTCTCTTTGAAATACCCACAGCCGTCTGTACACTCGTCGTTCGTTCTTCCTCCTCCTGTGAGCTGCCTGTAGTCCGAGAAATAGTAGTTCCTCACCTGCCACGCCGGGCGCGTATTTCCGAAACATACACGATTTGGGTCTCGACTCCGCCCCCTGTGTTATACGGCACTGGCGCATGCGCTCATTGACGTGTAGTCGATCGCCAACATGGAGCAGTTGAATCGTGTTTTGAGTTTTGACAGGTGATTATTGTGAAATTAAAGTGTTTAGTGATAATAAATGGAAATGTGAGGTGAGAACGCGGATGGAAGGCAAAGATAATAGCTCTGAGTTTCATGACTGGGTCAAACGTTTTGGAGAGAACTCGAAAACCAACTGGAGTGTGCGCAGTTCGTGGCCAAATCTAACCAAGTTGGACTACAGCAAAACCTTTGTGTGCCAACACGGCGACTTTCAAAAGGCACCTCATACTCTAAAAATTGTTTGCTAGAATAAAAATTAAAGTAAAGTTGAACCCCTAACATCTATGAAATATAAGTTGACAATACTATTAGTCTGAATGTAAACTTGCTGTCAGAAACATTCAATAAGGGGAAGTAAAGCAGGAATAAAATACTTTTTAAAATTGGTTAACATACGTTTTGGAGTACATAACCTAATTGTTTGTTTTTTTTACCCATAGGTACACCTAGATATATTTTAACTTATAATATATAAATGAGTTTTTTGTGTTAATTTTTATAGTGTCACGTACCTAGTGTGGTGAATGAATGAAATACTAATATAAAAATAAGCCCGTCCAAAAATGAGAACCCGTGCAAAATTACAACTTTATCAGCGCTGCCATGACATGATGAACTAATCATTTTTTATATTTTAATTTGTCCAAATATTTTAAATTTTTAGGAACAAAAGCAAATTTAAAATGACTTGGTTCATAATTTTATTTGCCTTTCTGAGAACTTAAATGTACTACGATTACTTTTTCAATTCAATTCAATTTGCATTTGAAAATTTGTGTGGGAAGAATAGGGAATATGTATGGATTTACGAATACCTATATTTCAAAATAAATGTTAGTAAAACACAATATTTTGACATTCAAAAGTGAAAATGTTCATTCATATACATGAATTTGAAATTCCACCCACATTTTAGTAGGAAAACGGTTAACCTAACGGGTGAAGAAATATTTATCGACCAACAATGATGTTGTCATGGTTACAGTAAAATATGACATCTCCTAGGTTTATCGTTTTCCCACTATAAAATGTGCAAGGAATTTCAATTTCAAATTTATGTATGAAACTATTCACTTTTGAGTGTAAAAAAAGTGTGTTTTACCAAAATGTTGTTATTTTTTAAAATAAGTATTTTATTAAACACGTAAAAAATTTAGGCATAGTCCCATTAGCTCTGTCTGACATTAATACTTTTGTGCACCCATTATGGATTAATTAGTACCAATTTTTGCGGTTATTAGAAGATTAATTACAATGATTTTTAGCAATGCCAACAAAAATAGAGGTGTAGTATTTATCAATTTTTAAATACCAACGTTGTAAAATACTATTGAGTTCTTACTGTCAATTGTGGATTTCATTTTTGTATTTTTTTGAAAAGAGTGTACCCATTTTCTTAATTAATCATTAAAATTTGTATTACTATTTCAATAGTCGAATTTAAGAGAAAATATCTAGTGGAGCGGTCGCTCCACCCAGCCAAGTCGTACTGTGCACTCACACTCACTCAACATACCGTAAATGCATAATAAACTGAGGAGCAGACCAAACACTTTTACTGTAAGCAATAACATGGCATTTTCGGCCTACTGGATCTTAAATTGGAAAATCTCACATTGTTGCAAAATATCTTAATTTCGAGCTATGGCCCACCCCACACCATATACCAAATTTGGGAACAACAGTTTATGCCATTTGCGAGCTAGAGGGTCGTGAAAACAGTGAAATTACACCCCTTTTTAAAAGGTATCTTCTTCTTCTTCCGCTTCTTCTTCTTCAGATATCAAGGAACGTTGCTATCACCGCCACAGCCTAAACGGCAAAACCGATCGATCTGAAATTTTTACCACATGTGCACTTCTGGCGTCTGAGGTGCCTTTTTATAAAACCAACCGGAAGCCGCCATTTTGAAACCGGAAGTACCGTCATATCTCAAAAACGGATAGACCGATCAGGACGAAATAAGCGCCAAACGATTCGGACGGTCATCTTTATAAAATATCAATAGTCGAAATAGACATATACTATTGTTGAAACCGGAAAATACGTCATAAAAATGCCATATCTGACTAAAATCATCTCTTATAACAATATCTACATATTCAGAAGGCTTATAATGTTTCATAACATTTATAGATACAAATTTTAGGTGGCTGTGATGTCAGCCGCCATTTTGAAAATCGGAAGTGATGCCATAACTCGAGAACGGCTGGACCGATTGGAACGAAACTTTCACTATACTTCATAGCATATTATTAACAGCATAAACATAGTAACGAGCACAACTTTTCTTAGCAACCAAATCACAAAGGCGTATTTTTTCAAGGAATTTAAGTCTTGTTGCCACAATAGGTATATGTTACAAGTTGCAAGAATAAACTGAAAAAAGGAGTGATATCCCCTAAAAAACACTCCGTGTAAAAATACCAGCCAAGTCTCTTCAATTAAAAAAAAATATAAGAAATCTAAAAATTCAGCACTGAAAAGTAGTGATATCAAAAAATTGGCCAAGTCAAAATTTTTCAAAAAATACTTGGCGCATCATTTTTTTAGTACATTATTATATATATATTATATGTATAGATGAGTATATTTGATTTTCGACCTACTTCTATGCTATTTATAATGCACGATGCGCAAAGTATTTTTTGAAAAATTTTGACTTGGCCAATTTTTTGATATCACAGTGCTGAATTTTTTGATTTCTTATATTTTTTTTAATTGAAGAGACTTGGCTGGTATTTTTACACCGAGTGTTTTTTATGGGGATAAGAATTACCTGACATGTTTTATTTTATTTATAACATTCCTTTTGAGGCTAAACCTGCTTTTAGAATTGGCTGTACTTTATGCGCACACCTATGAAAAATATCAGTTGTATTTTTTTAAATAATCTGATATTGGCTTTATAATAATATACATAGTTGCATTAATCCTTTACATGAAATTGGACGTCATAGTAAATTGGAAATAAAAGCACACAACGATTTAATAACTCATTTCTAAAACCTCAATAACTTGTAAAATGTTCAATCGAGTTAGCTTAACATTCAGAATGTCATGTAGACAATGGTCTTAATAGCGTGAACATTATCACTTCTAACGGAATTACTGTGTGAGTGTGAGCCTATGCCATTTCAAAATATAAAAAACAGAGCACAATTTGCATTTCTTTGACGTGATAAACAAGAAAAACGTTTACCAAGTAATAAAATCATCCTCGTATTTTATTTATACATTTTAAGATAGTACGCTATTAAATAATTTATTATACATTTTAAAATCTACCGCCACTTGCGTGAGGGAGGAGTCACAATCGTATATATATGACATAGGGACCGAAATCGTGTATGTTTCGGAAATACGCGTCCCGGGCGCGAGAATTGAATTGCAGTTAAGTTCGTATATGGAGTTATTTTTCAGCCAAGGAGTAAGGGTGGTAAAACGTCACTCACAATCATGACGTCGATCTTGCTCAGCTGATCAGCTGTTATGAAATGTCATTGTCTTTGCTCAGCTGTTTAATTTGAATAATGAAATGTCATTGCCTTCTTTTTCAATTTTCTTTCAATTGATGTTACATGAAGATAATGTATATTTAAATAATTGAAATGGAGTTAAGCAAAAGCGAAATAAGTGACCTAGAGGTGTGGAAGCATTTTACATTCAATTAAGTATGAAAGCGGTCGACTGCACTCGTTTCTCATTGGTTAATTTTTAACCCCATTTACGAACTTAACTGCAATTCAATTCTCGCGTCCCGCGAAGGGGTCACCACCGTCGCGCATTCGAATAGCCAAGCGACGGTGGCGGCCCCTTCCCGGGACGGCAGGTGAGGAACTATAATTTTTACTCGGACAACAGGCAGCTCACGAACGAACGACGAGATTACGGACGGCTGTGGAAATACCTAAGCCACAACTTATCGTTGATTATAAATGCATCAATCTGTGATCTTTATCGTAAAATATTAATCTAACCTGATATAACCTATTTATTAGCCAATACATTTTGATAATACAGCATTATTTCCTTGTTTTCCTCCATACTCATTCAAGACACAAAATTGAAGAATGAAAAGTCCACTTTTTGTCATTAAAATAAGGGAAAAGGGTAAAATATTGTGCTACTTTACAAAAATCGAATTTTTAGGTCTTTGATTGGCCTCTATCTTAAAATATTTATTGACTATCACATCAGGATTTGAAAGCAATGATTAAAACATTTCCATTGGTATAGTATTCTTTTTTCGAGATTGTAATTTCGAAATAGAACTATGGCCTTGTCGAAATGTCTTCTAATCTTGTCTTCTCTATTTCAGGCCGCCGGCGGGTACCTGCAACCCGCCCCTCAGCCCGCCCCCACCTCCCCTCAATACAACCCCTTCATCTCGTCGCACTTCCCCTCCCCCCAGTACTCCTACAGCAACCAGCAGAACTACCCGCAGCTGGCCAACTACCCGCAGTCGTACACCAATGTGCAGTCGTACCCATCGTACCCCGGCGTGCAGCAGTACGGGGCGCAGCAGTACGGAGCGCAGCAGTACGGCGGTGCGCAGCAGCTGTTCCATCCCCTGGCACAGCAGGCGCAGTACCAGCAGGCGCCGTTCTATCCGGTCGGTTACTATGGCAACGCGAGGCTGAGGTCGGCGGTGAGTTCACAACCTACTGGATCTTGATCCATGCAGCACGTCAACCAATAACTTGATATGGACCATGAGCTCCTCCCAATCAATTGTAGAAGTATTCTTATTTAATACTGAATTCTCCATAGATTTAGTCTTCTTCATTTTAACTAATCATACGTTTTAGTCCTGTGGAAAAGACTGCAACTCCGTTTTGCAGTGGAAAATGCGAGCAAGCATTGTTTCTTGATTGCCTCCTTCTAATTTTTTAGCATTCTTTGTCCTAACTTAACACAATACCAAAACAAGTAAGTTTTGTGGTTCCTTATTGTGATTTCTTGCCCTGAGGTTTTTTACTATACTACCTGTAGGATAGCCAGGGTATCGGCTAGAATAAAGACCTGCAGACTATCCATGCAGCTCACTACCGCAGCACTGTGACAGCCTCTGGTACTAGTCTTGAGAGTGACGATGGCTCACACAAAAGTGGCACCATGGGCTACAGTTCTATCCAGCGAAGCTTATTACAATGATGGGACGCTATACATGCTGTCGATGGGACCTGGAAATGCTCAATGTACAATCGTCCTCACTCGTGTTTCCGACCGTGTCAATGTCATGTGTCGATGATGACGTGCCACATGTCGTGTTGTCATGTCGAGATTCATGAACGTGTCTTGTTACAGCGGGATCTGAACATGCAGAGCGCACTTGACCTTGAGGCTCTGCACCGCGCCATCGGAGCCAAGTCCGAGAACGTCTCCTGCCAACTCCAAGAGCTGGGATACGTGAGTCATTTGATTGTTACGACATTCTCAACAGAGCCGAGGCTCCACTAGTGAGAATGTAATAGAGAAGGTAGGAGAGGAAACCCGGTACCGGCATGTAGCCTACTCCTGACGAAAGATACCAAGTGGGCCAACGGCTTAACGTCCCATCCGAAGGACGGTGTAACATTCACAGCACAGGCCTCCACAACCCGCGCCGTCGAGAGACTGATAACAGGGGGAGGGAGGTCGTCACACTAACCCCCAAACACCCCAGTCTCTCTGGTCCAACGGCAGCAACTGGCAGGACAGAGTTGAATGGTCACCCATCCAACTGCTGACCGCGCTCAATGTTGCTTAACCTCGGTGATCTGACGAAAACCGTAGTATCCTATACACCAGGCTTCGAGTTTCATCAGTTTGAAGGGACTTAACTCGGTGGCGCAAGCGACGTAAGCGACGGAACAATTGACGCAACGGCAAAGTAAAATAAGTTTCTTACGTTCCGTTACGGTTATGTAAATGTGAACAGACTATTGCACTTCTCATATTCCTCATTTCCGTTCCGTCCCTTAAGTCGCCGTTACGTCAATTACAGAGCTGAAATCCGCTTATTGATTTTAAAAATTGTATATGCAAAGGTGCCAACGTCCCCCGCTTTGACGCCTTGTACCGTCTTCCACAGTCTTCAGAAATTCTTCTCCGTTCGGTATTCCCTGTTTTAGAACCGAAAAGTTTAGGAACCGATTCTATTATTACACAATCGGCTAGTTGCCATGGCGACAGTGTTAGATCTTATGGCTAAACCTTTTAAAACAGAAGTTGTGCTTCAGTAACACGCTGCTACTGAAATTTGGCGATATTAGGTAAGGGTCCAGGGCTGTCCTGCGTGGGCCTGACCCATGATTGTGTTTCTTTGACCCTTGAACTGCGCTGTAGGCCGGACTACGGCATGCCAGCTGGTGCAGCAGCTAAAATGTCAGTATAGTGACCCGAGAACGTACCTATTTGGCGCACACCTTAGCGTCGGATGACATCTGTGAATGTTTCAGCTGGATGAGAACCTGGACCCTGCGTACGACAAGATCGCCACCAGAGTACAGCAGCTGCCGGTGGAGGAGGAACTCAAGAGGGACATGTTGGACGGACTCGAGTTCTGCAAGCGTTTCTCGGTGAGTACCGAGTTCCCCTGTAGGAACTCTTGTATTCGATCTCCATATGGCATTAGTCCTGGGTTTCAGAAGCAGGAGGCCCGCAGTCCATTTTCTCGATTTTCTCGATTTCTGCACAGTTTTGGAATGATGAAATCTAGCTCTTTGATTGCCATTTGACTGATGTCAACAAACCCAGATATATTGACTTATTCTGTTACAATATGACTCATGTCACCATTAAAAATAAGATTGGACATGCAAGTTTTTACCTCCTCAAGAATCATAGAAATGGACTTCCGGTCTTCTGCTTCTGTGCCAACAGAACATAGAAGTGGAATAAAATTCAGAGTGAATTCTGTGTTGCAAGAAGTACTGCCACTTGGGTGCCTTGCTCTTCTACCACATGAGAAGAGGAACATCTACGTAAATGGGCTCAATTTCTTGGCACACCCTAATATGAATTTGAAAAGCTCAAAAAATTGTCGAAAGTCAACTTGAGCTTTAAACTTTTAACTGGACTTTGACAACTGAAACCTGTTAAAACGCATGAATACCACAATGTATTGAGCCTTCTGCGTATATACATTCTATCCCCTTCTCACGTGGTATACAAAGTGCAATATTTTTGTGGGTTAAAATCAACATCATTCACATCTTTCAATTCAATTCAATCATCATTCAATCATCATCAGCATCATCATAATTTATCTACATTCAATATACATAATTAATCATCTATTACTTGTATTATAGCTGGGTTTATGTAATCGATTTTTTTGCGAATCATATTCATTTAGTGCTGAAGTTTGAACCATCCACAGGTTCAGTGAGATTTTCATTTCATGTCGGTAATACTAAAGATGTTCTAGTTAGTCGCGAAGCTTACAAGAAACTCTTTGGTATTACCACAGACTTGTTAAAGCCACTTGACGGTGATATTATACCCTCAAGATATCTAAATCTTATTCCCACAAATAAGTGATACGTGATGGAGCCACTTCTGGCAAGATGGCTACGATCAGGTCCACATATTAATTTGTTTGTTTTTACATTTCGTGTTTCCATAAAGCAGTGAAAAACAAAAAACAAATTAAATTGATAATTAGCTATAAATTTACTTTCTTGTCCATAACAAACAACTATATCAAATATTTGTATTTATTTATGCAAATGTGCCCTTGATAGCCGCCATTTACATAGTACCACAAAATCCACCAGAGGTCAGTTGTGTTCCTTATTTTCTCGAATATACAAGGCCAATCGCTTACTTTCACTGCGAATCTTGCTACCTTGGTTCTCTACGATACGGTATCATCAGGGAAGCCGTGTCTTGCGTGTGTTGTTCTACAGTGACTGACAGCTGGCAGCCGGCAGCATCTACCCGTTTAGATCAGGTAAGTTAACTCTTAATTACAAGAAACAATTTCTTTAATAGTAAACGTAGTATATGCATACTTCAGTGGGGTTGCTTGTTGTGGATATTTTATTCAGTATAGGTACTACCTAAATTTGGTTGCACAGTAGCCCTTTCGTAAACATGATCAAAATGACATCAATGCTTCATCGACTGGCATCTCCTGTAGGCAGGGACCCGAACCGGAACCGGAACCGGAACCTAGAACCGGTATGAACCTTTATAATTTCGGAACCAGAACCGGAACCGGAACCGTTATACTTGTTTCCCAAAGAACCGGAACCGGAACCCGAACCTTTATAATCACTTAGGTTCTTAAAGGTTCTTAAAGGTTCTTTAAGGTTCCTTTTTTTAATAAAAAATCGTGTATATCACTTGGATATAATATTATTCACAAAGTAGTATAAAGTTTATTTTTTGATAACATATCCAAAATGTATTTTTTGTAGAAATTTTTAATTCTTGATAAGAAATAATAATTCTTCATTATGAAACGCTGCTCGAGTTTTCAATTTTTGAATCTGACTACTGCGATGAGAACTGCATTGCCGACAATTTGAATATGATAGTTCAGGAAAAATGAATGTTTACGTTGTCTTATGGAGAAAATTGCAGCCACTATACTGTCTCCTCTGATATTTACTCTGCGCACCATCCTGTGAATTTTATACAGGCACTGCCTACACCTGTGCTTGCATTAATAGGAAAATCCAAATCCAATAATGCCATTAAATTTGACATTGGTAATACTGAAGTTTTATTATGATAGTTTAATTTAAAATTTTAGAACCGGAACCGGAACCCGGAACCTTTATGCAGGAACCGGAACCGGAACCGAACCTTTAAGAATATTTGTTTCAGAACCGGAACCGGAACCCGAACCTTTATTCATAAAGGTTCGGGTCCCTGCCTGTAGGTTCTCTTTCTTGACGTATTTTATGCTACGGTTCTGATACTTGGATCGGTGTCCATCCATTCATGCTGCTACTTTGCTAGAGAGCCTGTGGTGGATAGGATTAGTATAGGTACCT
Source organism: Leuctra nigra (assembly GCA_934045905.1). Taxonomy (NCBI): domain Eukaryota; kingdom Metazoa; phylum Arthropoda; class Insecta; order Plecoptera; family Leuctridae; genus Leuctra; species Leuctra nigra. The sequence continues at coordinate 10,965,057 of OW203769.1, read as the reverse complement.
AACAACCTCCCTCCTACAGTTATTATTCCCACAAATAAGGAACGCCACACTAAAATCTCTGATCATGTTGACTAACAGCCTCATACTAGATGCAGAAGTTGCGTGCGCAAGTGGATATTTGCGGATGTCAGTCCTCAACACCACAAGACCGTGAGCTAATAATCTTATGGACCGAATCCAGTAGACTCTGGACACTTGCAGAGATACATAGACATTCTTTTGACCATGAGGCCGTAATAGGGCGATACAAAGATAGGACTACAGGTCGGTCACTTTGGCGCTAGCGTCGATGAAGGTCACTTTTAAATCGAAGTATTTAATATTTATTGAGACACAGTCCGTATTTGGTCCGTATTTTCATGTTTGGTATATTATAAGAATTGGTGTTGACATTTGGTTATTTACGGAAACAGTGGATAATTATAAGAAATTGTAGTATAATAATTATGTTTTGGTCGTGTAGTGTAATGACAGCTGACAGTATGATTTTGGTTTCCAAAACTCTCTTGAAGAGCTAACTGCATAATGGATAGGCAATGAAACAACTGAGGGGGTGTCGTTTCGCATTGACATGGATTTTGATTTAGAAATTGCAATATTATTTTCAAACATTTTAAAATACTGAGTAAAAAGATTTGAGTTCTGAGTTGACGTGTCTCGATGGTAGCGCCATCCAAGCGGGAGAAAGTTTGGCCACTGCCCTCTTGATTTGTGTTCGAAGACTCGCCGCCGCGATGTCTGCCGACGGCTCCGGCTCGGACAGCTTCTCGGGTAGCGAGACAGATGGCGCCAGCGACGCCAAGACCTCGCAGTACAGCGTCATGAGGGACAAGATCGTCAAGGCGGACACCTTCGATTGGAGCATGCTGGACACCGAGAAGCGCTTCAGTGTGGTAAGTAGTGGAGTTACAGTGTAGCTACAGTGTGGTTACAGTGTGGTAAGTAGTGGAGTTACAGTGTAGCTACAGTGTGGTTACAGTGTGGTAAGTAGTGGAGTTACAGTGTAGCTACAGTGTGGTTACAGTGTGGTAAGTAGTTAAGCGAGCGTAGCGAGCTTCACCCAGACTCTTATGGCACTTTCTCTGTGTGTTATTTTTTCTGCTTTTTGCCTGCGCTGCCCAGGTCAAACCGCACAACGAAATCGATCTGAAATTTTGCACACATACTTACTAACGTAATCTAAGCGGTCTCTGGGATCGTTTTTGAAAGGGATCCGTGATTGGTTCAAATTTTAAATAAATTATCTTTGATTGGTTGGTCGGATCAATTTGAAATTTGCAAAGTCATTGCAATCAACAACATTGTCCCCAATTTTACAAAGTTTCAGCCAAATCATTCCATTGGTTAAAATTTGAAACCATCTATCTTGTGATTTAATTTCAGCTTGGACACCTCCAGGATTTATGAATATTATGTATCATTTTCCTCATTTATGTTTACCTATTTAAACAGATCGAATAAGCATTAGGTATTGCGCAATATATTTTGCTAAATGAACGTAAGAAGACAACCAGATAAAAGAAGTAATAACAGTAAAACAACTATGACACACATATTTTGAAGCTATAGTAGCAACGAATTTTGTTCACCAACAAAATAGTCAATCATGAAAACTTGACAGAAAAGGCTACGAATCAAGCTAAAGACTATATTTTATGATTATCTTACTGCTTGGTAAGTATAATTCACCCAAAGGACACTAAACTACATATAAATTCTGAACCGATTGATGCGTGCCTTTAAGTTTCTTCTTATGCTTTAAGTTTACTTGAATCTCGCTTTCATATTTGTGGAGAGGACGTTGTAATAGCCGTATGACGTATTCAGGACCTGTTGATTGAACAATTAGTTAGAAATGTTGATAAGAAATCGTTCAATATCCGTAGAGTGATACGCGCAAAATGCAACCATCGTAATATTCTGTAACTTACACTAAGACATGTCTCCAACGAGATAGGCACGAACCCCATTACTGTGGCAACAACAGGTCGATTAGCCATCGACATCATGATCCGCATTGATCGCTTGAAGCTCTCCGACGCTTCGATCCAATCACAACCGTAGACAGCCTCCCTCACTGCTTCACTCTGTAACACGGGACAACAGGTCGATTAGCCATCGACATCATGATCCGCATTGATCGCTTGAAGCTGTCCAACGCTTCGAACCAATCACACCCGTAGACAGCCTCCCTCACTAGCGAGCTCTGTAACACGGGACAACAGGTTGATTAGCCATCGACATCATGATCCGCATTGATCGCTTGAAGCTTTCCGACGCATCGAACCAATCACAACCGTAGACAGCCTCCCTCACTGCTTCACTCTGTAACACGGGACAACAGGTTGATTAGACATCGACATCATGATCCGCATTGATCGCTTGAAGCTCTCCGACGCTTCGATCCAATCACAACCGTAGACAGCCTCCCTCACTGCTTCACTCTGTAACACGGGACAACAGGTCGATTAGCCATCGACATCATGATCCGCATTGATCGCTTGAAGCTCTCCGACGCTTCGATCCAATCACAACCGTAGACAGCCTCCCTCACTGCTCCACTCTGCAACACGGGGCAACAGGTCGATTAGATATCGACATCATGATCCACATTGATGCTTGAAGCTGTCCAACGCTTCGAACCAATCACACCCGTAGACAGCCTCCCTCACTGCTTCACTCTGTAACACGGAACAACAGGTCGATTAGCCATCGACATCATGATCCGCATTGATCGCTTGAAGCTTTCTGACGCATCGAACCAATCACAGCCGTAGACAGCCTCCCTCACTGCTTTACTCTGTAACACGGGACAACAGGTTGATTAGCCATCGACATCATGATCCGCATTGATCGCTTGAAGCCCTCCGACGCTTCGAACCAATCACACCCGTAGACAGCCTCACTCACTGCTTCACTCTGTAACACGGGACAACAGGTTGATTAGCCATCGACATCATGATCCGCATTGATCGCTTGAAGCTCTCCGACGCTTCGAACCAATCACAGCCGTAGACAGCCTCCCTCACTGCTTCACTCTGTAACACGGGACAACAGGTTGATTATAGCCATCGACATCATGTTCCGCATTGATCGCTTGAAGCTCTCCGACGCTTCGAACCAATCACAGCCGTAGACAGCCTCCCTCACTAGCGAGCTCTGTAACACGGGACAACAGGTTGATTGGCCATCGACATCATGATCCGCATTGATCGCTTGAAGCTGTCCGACGCTTCGAACCAATCACAACTGTAGACAGCCTCTCTCACTGCTTCACTCTGTAACACGGGACAACAGGTTGATTAGTCATCGACATCATGATCCGCATTGATCGCTTGAATCTTTCCGACGCTTCGAACCAATCACAACTGTAGACAGCCTCTCTCACTGCTTCACTCTGTAACACGGGACAACAGGTTGATTATAGCCATCGACATCATGATCCGCATTGATCGCTTGAATCTTTCCGACGCTACGAATCAATCACACCCGTAGACAGCCTCCCTCACTGCTTCACTCTGTAATACGGGAAAACAGGTTGATTATTGAATTGACATTATTTTCTCTGAACCGAAGAGCGAATTATGTTTATTGGAAATACAAAATTATTTTATTCGTAGAAATAGCGGCTACTATACGTACTGTACCTACGTACGTCTTCATGCTACTACATGCCGATAGATTGTGTTAATTAGAATTGGCCTTTTTGCATCCATGGCCTTATTGGATCCGGGCTACCCTACAAAGTTTGGTTGTCTCTGATGCCCCCAGGTCATGACATTTTTCAAATGAATTCCAAAAAAACGAATACCAAGAAACTTAGTTCATGTTTTGTGTCTGTAAGTCTCAGCACTTGTGCATTAGTGCGCAAGCGCCGTGTGGTTTACCTCCTCGGTGAGTCGGTCGGCAAGGTAGCAGTAGAAGCCGATGATCAGTGTCGTGATCAGCGTAATCATCAGGATCATCGCCGTCATCGTGTCGATCCTCGGCACCTGCGGCAACGGTGCACATGTGGTGAATATTTCACGTCAATCGACAGGAGGCTTAGCAGTACATCGTGAGGTTCTGTAAGGTTAACTTGACCAAAGATGAAACGGTATTCGAAAGAAACGGATTGGCTGATAAATAATTGATGGTATCATCGCATGAAGTACTTCTTACGCGTCATCTAAGTCTTGTAGGTGAGCTCTGATTTCATTGATAGAAACAAGGACTGATTGTCAAGTAACCTGACTAGCAGCCAATCCGCTTCGTTCAAATACCGCCTTTAAATTGGCCAAGTGTATCTTGATCATGACCGACACTGACACGTTAGCAACTAAGACAGGCGTGTTTGTATTGAATCTATTTTGAGGCTGCACAAGCGAACAATGCAGAGTGTTGCATTGAAACCTGACATCTAGGCAGGACTCAGAAGCGACGTTGCCGTCTACTCACAAGCGTCAGGTAGACAACTGACAACGCCGCAGAGAGCAGGTAGAAGATATACCCGCTGGCCAGAAGAGGCGAGAACACCTCAACGTAGTCCTTGAACAGCCTGGAAATAATCATAACATCAATCTGGAATTAAGAGTAATGAGGGCTTTTGGAACGCCCGAGATTTATATTAAGTATAAAGAAAAAAGAGTTTCTGAAACGCACAGGAATAACCATATTGACGGAATACATAACCAACGTGCGTTCAAGGTCATCATACGGCAATCACGGACGCTTTAGAGAATGTATCTTTATAAAATGTCGGTATAAAGTACTTGATGAGCTCCTGGTGGTGTCTTGCGCACTCTGCCAGGCGTCGTCGCATCTCTGTGTCAAGGTCTGCGGCGGCCATCTTAACGCGCGCGCGCACACTGTCAAGGTCGGCGGCGGCCATCTTGGCTTGCGCGCGCACACTGTCCCCCCGCACGCGCAGCAGCTTGGCGCGCAGCACGCGGAACTGCGAGGTCGCGTGCACCACGAGCGTGAGAGAGACGAAGTGCTCGGCGCAGAGCAGCTGCAGTGACGTCACCCACACCAACACGACCAAGATGGCGGAGAGCTCGCGGTTCGGCGACACGCTCACATCGTAAGGGTAGTAGAAGCTGAGGAGAGGGAGGAGAATGTGGAGGCTTCAGGAGAAGTGGAATGAGATGTACAGTCGTGGAAATAAGATCGTTGCACTCTGCCTCTCTCTGACCCATATCATAAACATGTTTTTATATGAAGCAGAGAGAGAGATAAAGTACAAACAACTTATTCCCACCCACGCTTGTACACCCACTTCCAATAGTTCCTCGGTTTCACATATACCAACATGAGGATTTGGTTGGCTTCTTTTGACGCTCACCTTACCTACTACATCTCAATGATACTTGAGGTGAGCTCGAAAATCAGTATTTTGCCTTCATCCAATCATTATTTGTAAATGGTGTCGTGAGTCATTGTGTAAGGGAATACATCAATTGTATTTTTTTGACACCAGTGAATTTGCAACTGATTGTCTGATAGATCCCAAAACGGTCCAACATATTGAGGAAATTGACTCCTGAACTTCTACATGAGATACATTTATAGATTTAACCTCGTGAAGCAAGAAGTTTAACTATTCCGTCTGACTGGACATCGATGTGGTCTTTCAACTACTATTGACAGCACCAGGGCGTTACTACAAGTCTCTTCGGAACCACGAGAAGCCTGAAGATGGCGACAGATCACTCAAATTTATCATGTTATCAAGATGTTACCTTCACTCAATAATACGGCCCCAGCAAAATGCAGTTGACTACTTGAATCCACTTTTAAAGCATCCAAATACAGTGACAATTACCCGTTCACCAAGAAGTCCTTGGTCAAGAGTCGAACCAGACTGAAGATCCCGAAGATCATGACGACGACCGCCATGACCGGCGTCACGTAGTCGACGAGGAGGTCCGCCATCTTAGTCGCCCTCCACACCGCCCTCCTGTGCCTACTCCCGCGCGCGTGGACCGCATTGATGCGCTCCAGACGCCCCATCAGCCGGCGCACGGCGTCGGGACGTCGGTAGACGCTGCCCAGGTGCACGGCCATCAGTGTCGTCATCATCAGCATCAGCGCCACGCGCGGCGCGTCGCGGAACGGGATGCGGCCCCAGTTGACGTACACGTAGAGCCATCTGTTGAGGAAGGCCTCGAAGCAGCGTTCGAGGACGATGAGGCGGGGCAGGTAGTAGCGGAGTTGAGACGTCACTGTGTTGCTGGTGTCCGAGTAGCGGTGCATTCCTGGAGCAAGGCACAAGCACAACCATCTGTTGATCAATTTCAACCAGACATCGTTTCATCATTGACAAACACTTGTTTTTTTGGGGATTAGCAAGACTGTTTTAGCAAGACATGGTTTATGTTTCAAGGTCGGCGCTCCGGCGTGTCCGAGCTGAGACACCTGATTGGCTAGCGTCGAAGCGTTAGCGCGCCCGAGCGCTCGTGTTGCCGAGCTGTATACGTATAGGTTCAAGCCCGTCTTCCATGTTTGCGGTTTTTCGCCTCAACGCGATTCCGCGACGCCATCTTGGCCTCTCAGCCAATCAGTGCTCGAATGGCAGCGCCGCGTGACGTCACGCGAACCGCAGCTGGGTGTTGAGCCAATTTCAATACTTGCGATTCCGCGACGCGGTTTTTGGCGCATGCGCTGTAAACGTCTACCGATAGGAGCGCTCTGGCGCTGTTCTAGGTTCGTCTCAAAATATCGCGCCGCAACGGCAATTCATGGAAGACGATGGGTGCGAAATCCTGCCGCAAAGCGACATCGCGGCGAAAAAATCGTGGCCATGGAAGAAGCGCTTTACATTTTACCAAATTGCTGGGAAACCTGACACAGTACAACACAAATGCTTGTGACTGGTCATAATCAAAACTAATAATATGTCTTTATAATGCCAGAATCTGGTAAAGCAGTGCGGCCTCCGACATCGGCGAAAGCAATCAGTGCTGCAGCTATTCGCGGTTACCACCTCCGCTAGTAGCGCTGAGATCGCCTGCGAATGGGGGACCGGGTGCGGATAAGCAGGTGAAGATTTCACGCGCTGTGTGCTATTCTTATACCGGGTGGCGCAAAACATCCCCTTGTTTGAGAGGTCACTACATCAACACTATTAAAGATAGGGGTTTGAAACTTAAACATATTTTAGAAAACATACTGACATATAATATATGTAAGTTTCAAACATATTTATTGAATGGGAAAAATGTAAAAAATTACCGAAGTTGTTTTTGAAAAAACAGAATAATCCTTACAAAATTACGTGTTTGAAGGATTTGTTTGCAGTTACTTTGTAGGAAGTAGGTGATTTTATGTATACTTATGAATTCATAAATGAACATGAAATAACTTTTAATACATCTAAGTGAATTTATCCTTGGTTTATTGAGTTATGTGTGAGAATGTATTTAACTTTCGTCCACTGACATTAACGGGAGTTTAAATACCTACATTGTCTAAATCTTCGCTGAAAACACATACACAATTTTTTTCTTCCCTCTCAATTTCTATGCTTGAAACCACAATTATCAATAAGATACTTTATACTAAATGGAGACACCTTTTATGGCAAATTATGACAACAATGGAAACTTCTTTGCATAACAGAGCTGATTCTTTATAACAAGCTACCAAATTGTTTAATCTCTAACGTGTGCTTTTCGAACGCTAGGTATAAACTGTTGATCAAAGGCTCAATTCAAATGTATATGTAACTTTTTTCTCATAGCTCAAATATTTCTACAAATCGCATGCAATAAATTATCATGTGTCCTTTAACGTGTACAAATTTCAGCTCCTTATCGTAGTTCTGTCGGAGTGAACTCGCAAACAGCGGGATTTTTTCGGCGAGTTTTGGGGGAGTTTTATTTTATTTACGAATTAATATGGATACCTCGGACATTTAATTATATAAAATCATGAAGTACGTGGGAAATTTTCAGCAATCTATTATAGAGTGGCAGCAATTTAAATACGTCATGATGTATGGATGGAAACCTAGACAGGAAATGGGGCAAATTCACATAGATTTTGTACCCGAGTAACAAATTCGCTTTGCAATCATAAGTTCTTTTCTCATTTCGATTTTTGTGTCAATTAATTAATTAATCATAAGCTAAAGAAGAGATTATGAAGGTTTTATATTTCACTATAGAACTACAAAAGTTTTAATCAACCGAACCATCAAGATTGTATGAAATTTCCACTGGTTTCGCCCAATTTGCCCGCATTAATGGTTCATTTGGAAATGAATGAAGGGAATTTATTCCCGCTCTATTTTACATTGTGGCACTGAAAAGTATCTATTACTAACGGTACTCTTTGTTCCTAACGCATATCCGTGCTTTGACACTATTTCCATAATTATATTTAAGAAAAATCAAATAGATAGCAGTGGCCAGCGTCAATGACTAATAGCGTGCATAGCAGCCATGTTGGGTTCTTCAATCCGCACCTAGCGGGTTCAGCGTTTCGCCGCCAGATGTCACTGAGCTTTGCTGGTAATCGCCAATAGCAGTCACGAGTCCCGTACTGAGCGGAAGTCAATGATTTCAAGAATAGTCTGTTTGATTGAGAAGTGGCCACAAGTGTGTCTTCTGGTTCATTTTGGAAGATCTCCGAGTACTCAAAATAACGGGACGCATGCAGTTCTGTAAAGTGATTTGTTTTAGTTCTGTCTATACATTATTATATCATCCTATATTATAGCGACCATTTCCAACCGTCTGGACTAAATAATGCCTCACACTGGAGTACCTACCTACATTATGACCTCTAGTACGACCTCAAAGTGTTAAATACGATATACCTATTATTACGTAAAGGTAAAATAATCGTTTTTACACTTTGAGGTCGTACCAGAGGTTACAATGTAGGAAGATACTCCAGTGTGTGACATTATGTAGTTTAGTTAGATGGAAATGATCTCTAATATAGGATATTTTAAGATTCTGTTAATGTGAAGACAAAACTAAAAAAAACTTTTGAGAACCCGTTACCCCCTCCCGTTATCTTACGCCTGGTACACAAACATGCCGAGGTCTGAGATAATTTTAAAATAAGACGCGTCACATGTCAGATATAAGCGCGTTAAATATTCCAGAAGTTGCTGTAATCTAGTCCTACAGCACTGGGGACAAGTTCTACAGTTATTAAGGTGATACAAGCGCTCGGCCGTTTTAGAAAATTGGGAGAGAAAAATAGTTTGATAAGTGGGTGTAACTTTGATAGGATGTTCACATGATCAGTCTAATTGTATATTAGTAGCACTTTTTCATTTTTACTTGGTGCCTTGTTAATTAGGCGCCGGTTATTCAACAAAACCGAGCATAACGATGAAATTTCCGATACGATTGGAGACCAAACCCGTTAACCAATTGATCTCAAATTTTAATAATGATTAGATGAAAAACAAAATTAGGGTTATCACTTGTCACATTTTTTAAATTTAAATTTGTACGGCGCCTAGGGAGACGAGAAAATAGCTCATTTTTCACAAAAAAATAAACTAATAATCTAGTGGAGCGGTCGCTCCACGCACACTCTCATATAGAGAGTGTGCGCGCCGTACGTACGAGCGGGGCGTGGAGCGACCGCTCCACTAGATAATTATGATGATTCATCTTCCAATAAATTCCGCGGTCTCCGCCACAGCCTAAACGGCTGGGTTGATTGACCCGAAATTTTCACCACATATACAGCTTGTCTGCCTGATGATACCTTGCCCTTATGAATTTTTTGTGCCACCATTTTGAAACCGGAAGTGACGTCATATCTCAAAAACGGCTGGACCTATTGGAACGATGCTTTCGCAATTCTTAATGGCATATCACTTTAGTTTAAATTTAGCTCCAAACAATATTTTTTTAGTAACTCATTCGGAAATGGCGTATTTTTTTAAAGGAATTAGCCATTGTTGCCTAAAATAAGTTTTACAAGCTGCGTAAATAAACTAAAAAAATAAGTGATATCCCCATAAAAACACTCCGTGTAAAATAACAGCCAAGTCTCTTCAACTAAAAAAAAAATTATGAAATCTAAAAATTCTGCACTGAAACGTAGTGATATCAAAAAATGAGCCAAGTCAAAACTTTATTTGAAAATTAAAAAATACTTGGCGCATCGTTTTTTTAGGGCATTGTAGGTATAGGTACTATAAGTATATGTATTTATATCTAGCCTATACTTCTAAGCTATAGCTATAGCTATAGCCTATGCGCCAAGTATTTTTTAATTTTCAAATAAAGTTTTGACTTGGCTCATTTTTTGATATCACTACGTTTCAGTGCAGAATTTTTAGATTTCATAATTTTTTTTTTTAGTTGAAGAGACTTGGCTGTTTTTTTACACGGAGTGTTTTTTATGGTATTAATTAACGAAACAAAAAATTAAAAATGTACCAAGGGATTACCCTAAGTTTGTCTTTATCTTATCACGATTAAAATTCCAAATCATTTCGTCAACCCATTTTGTCTCCAATCGTATCCAAAAAAGTGTCTGCAAAATGCAGCAAAATCGCTCGCGCTTGCAGCACCTTAATGCTCGTCGCAGACTCCAGCCTCCTCTTACACAGGGGTCGGCAACCTTTTTTGGTGAAGGAGCCAATTTCCCGAATATTCATAAATTAGATAATAATGGGAGCCGCAGTAGAGGCAATCAAATATAATACACCGAAAAGAAAAATTTTAATTACCAGTTTATTTTGATATTTTGACAAGGCCCCCCAATTGTTGCCCCGCAGGGCGTTTTTTGTCGAATTTTAAAAATGTTCGATTCCGTCTTTTTTTTAATTATCAAGAGCCATTCAAGAACCATCAAGGAGCCGCGGGTTGTCGACCCCTGCTCTAACAGCTTACCAAGTTGATCCATCAGCTTCACCGACTTCTGAAATAGCTTGAACTCGTTCTGGCCGCTTTGATCGGTTCTTCGCGGCATGTTTAGACGTCAGGACTGTTGGTGACTTCTTGGCAATGTTGTTATGATGACTGACGGCTCACTCTGATGCAGAATTAACTGTTGATTAGTCAAATGGTTCCATTTTCAATGTCCAAACAATCTCGATCAAAACTCTACCTTAGTGAGTTTCACCTTGAAGATTTTTTTAATAGACTTTTATCAATATCTTTTACCAATGTAATTGTTAACAACAACAAAAAAGGCTTTGTACGTGTATTCAGAACAGTTCAATGAAAATAATTCCATAGCTTGTAATGGTTTATTAGATTTACTTTGTCCTACAGACGTTTAGTGCCCGAAAATGAGTAAAATTATGGCACTAAACATCTGTTGGACAAAATGAAACTAATAACTTATTCCAAACTATGAAATTATTTTCATTGAACTGTTCTGAATACTCGTACAAAGCCCTATTTTGTAACAATTACATTGGTAAAAGATATTGATAGAAATCGATAAAAAAAACTCTTCAAGGCCACACTCACGACACTCACTACTCAGCCCTCTTTATATGACAGTATAATGTTATACGCATGTTTCAAATGTATTGGTTGAACCGTGAGACTTGGGCATTGCCAACAAAGTGCTCTCTATTTAGATCGATCAACTAAATTGCATGACATACTGACATCAAGTATCCTGTTTAAGCGGACTCAACCGAACGAACATTCCAAAATATGTATTTTTTAAATTACCATCATAAAATCTTTTTCCAACATTTCTACTATATTTAAGTATAAAATAATCATACAATTTAATTTAACTTGCAGCTCCTGTCTTAGCGAGGTTTTAATTGATTGCTTTCCGAGAATGAAAAAACTTTTAACACAGGAGGTATAGGGACACCATTAAGTTTTTGGTTGATTGAGCGAGCGTAGCGAGCGTCACCACGGTACACTTATGGCACTTTCTCTGTGTGTTTGTTTTTTTTTTTTTTTTTTTTGTTTTTTGTTTTTTTGTTTTTTTTGTTTTTTTGTTTTTTTGTTTTTTTGTGTTCACTGCCCAGGTCAAACCGCACAACCAATCGATCTGAAATTTTGTACACATACTAACGTAATCTATGCGATCCCTGGGATCTTTTCTGAACGAGATCCTGTGATTGGTTCAAATTTTATAAAAATTATCTTTCGATTGGTTGGTTCGATCAATTTGAAATTTAGCAAAGTCATTGCAACCAACATTGTACCCAATCAAAAAAAAATTCAGCCAAATCCTCCAATTGGTTCAAATTTGAAACCATTTTTCCTGTGATTTTTGAAATTTAAACTGGAACCGATTGACCGATCAACTAAAAACTTCGCATGGTCATTTGTACCAACATTTAAGGTATTTTTGCCAATTTTCACTCTAATCTGTCGTTAATTTCAAAAGTTTTTGTCATTTTAGGGACATTTTGCGTGTTGGCTGTCAAATTCACGGTGACTTCGAATCTTTAGTTCAAGGCAAGGTAGTTAGAGCAGAAAGTTTCAAACGAAATGAAACTAATAATGACCGTTCAACAGATTGATCTGATATTGTGTACACACACTACATATCATATCATATGGGTGGTCCCAGGTATATTTTTTGAACGAGATCCTGTGATTTTTGAAAATTAACAAGGAACCGTTCAATCATAAAGGTTTAATCGATCAACTTAAAACTTAGCAAGGATTGGCACCAATATTTGTGGAGATTTTGGAGATTTTTATACAAGTCTGTGACGAAACTAAAGAATTGTTGGCTTTTAATGACATTCGATAGACATAATTTCGGTTCGAGGTGTTGCGTGTATCCGTGCTCGCTCATCAACGCGTTACACAGAGCGTTTTCCTAGTAACTTTTAAAATAGTACACGTTAGTATTGTTTTCAATTTTTTCCTAATAGAATGTCTAACTATCTATCTAGAAATCATTTTTTTGAAAAAACGGCAAACCTCAGTGCCGTATGAAATTATGAAGTTTAATTTTAAAAAATGCGCCAAGTGTTATATAAGTTTGTCTTTCATATAATCACGATTAAAATGTGAGATCAATTGGTTAACGGGTTTGGTCTCCAACCGTATCGGAAATTTCATAGTTTTACGCGGTTTTGTTGAATAACCGGCGCCTAATTAACAAGGCACGAAGCAAAAATTAAAAAGAGCTACTAACATACAATCAAACTGATCATCTAAACATCCTATCATAAATAAATATACGTACTTATGAAACAATTTTTCTTTCTCAATTTGCTAAAACAGTCGAGCGCTTGTATTCTTGAGTATGGACTCAAGGCTTGTACCACATTAACTTTGTTTGCCGAAGTCAGCGAATGAGACTTTAAATGCGTCATTCTTTAGTAAATTTCGTGACCTGAGTTATTCCAATAACTTAAATATTCTTTATAATCCTGCAAAAACACCGTTAATATCCATTGAGATTGTATTCCTTATAAATAACTTATACACTCGACCAACTGCATGAACACGATGTTTGAATCTAAGCTTTTCTGTCAGTTTTATACAAATGAGTGTAAAGCTTTCTGAACTTTTGATTCGTCGTGTATTTTGAAGTTCAATATCAGTTAAAACATAATTCACAAAGAAACGTATTCGGAATCACGCACTTCCAAAAGCCGCTTTCTTTCACAGATCGATGAATCATAGATTACTGCTAATGCATGGAATAAAAACGCGCCAACTGGTTGGAAACAAAGTTGTCACAAACAGAACAATGGCAGCCCATTCAGTAGACAAAAGTACTCGAAACTATAGGAAGACGATTGAAAAATGATTATTCGCCTTTGTAAGTTGGCGGTGAATGATAACTTCAGCTTTATAAACAAAATATTTGATAGGCATTTTTTGTAGACTAGATTTTTGACGTAGCTATGATACAAATCATGACAATGTTGGGAAGGTAAAAATTCTTCCGCCGTTTGCATGCTGATTGAGAAGGGGCCAAAACTGCTTTACATCTTCCTTTTCTGTTCTCTTTGCAACTTTCATTCGTTCACGAATCACTTATCTACTTTGAAGTAGGCAGTGATTTGGCGAGCATATCTAGAAATTATTTACAAAACGCTAAAAGAAATAAAAGTAAATATTTTCAAAATAATTCTAAAACGAAAATTCACAAAATCACAAACGGATCAATTCATATTACAAATAAGATTGCACAACCGGCACCCCTTGACCCCCCCCCCCCCCCCGCACACACCTTGTTGCGTCACAGCTTCAGCGTCTGTTCCATGGTTACAGAAAGTGACCGCCTCTCGCACCAGCCACCAGCTCGACGCCCTCCAGGCGGCCGTGTTCGCCAGCGAGCTCTACCGCGCCGAACAGAAGCTGGGAGTTATCGGCCACCTGTTGCCACACTCAGTCACCCACTTCGACACACTCACCTACAGGACGACAGAGGCAAGTACTCTTCAAGTGGCACTAGAGTTTATACTGTTGGCTCCTCGTGTACAGGAGTTGATCTCCCTCCTCGTGTACAGGAGTTGAACGGCCTCCTCATGTACAGGAGTTGATCGCCCTCCTCGTGAACAGTGGTTGAACGACCTCCTCGTGTACAGGAGTTGAACGCCCTCCTCGTGTACAGGAGTTGATCGCCCTCCTAGTGTACAGGAGTTGATCGCACTCCCCGTGTACGGAGCGCTACGGAGGCCCGCCGCAGCGCCACCTCCTGTTCCCCAACGAGTTCGACGAGCACCTCATGTCGTCCCCGCCCGTGTCATGTGTGTACAACGCCCTCCTCGTGTACAGGAGCGCTACGGAGGCCCGCCGCAGCGCCACCTCCTCTTCCCCAACGAGTTCGACGAGCACCGCGTGTTGTCCCCGCCTGTGTCATGGAGTTGATCGCCCTCCCCGTGTACAGGAGCGCTACGGAGGCCCGCCGCAGCGCCACCTCCTGTTCCCCAACGAGTTTGACGCGCACCGCGTGTCCCCCCCCCGCCCGTGTCATGTGTGTACAACGCCCTCCCCATGTACAGGGGCGCTATGGAGGCCCGCCGCAGCGCCACCTCCTGTTCCCCAACGAGTTCGACGAGCACCGCGTGGAGTCCTAGCCCGTGTCATGGAGTTGATCGCCCTCCTCGTGTACAGGAGCGCTACGGAGGCCCGCCGCAGCGCCACCTCCTGTTCCCCAACGAGTTCGACGAGCACCGCATGGAGTCCCCATTGACGCGGCTGCAGCGGATCCGCATGAAACTGTCGGACATCCTGAAGAGGGCGCGCCGGGAGATGAGCACCTTGGCCACGTGGTCGGTGCTGGCCAGTGCGTTCGACGCCGTCGAGCTCATGGACGACGAGGACAACGAGCTGCTGGAGTTGGACAGGCAAGACGAGGACAGGGTTTCAGAGATTAAAGAAAAGTACACCGTAAAAACAAGTAGCCAAATCAGGCTGAATCAAAATTAACCCGTTTTCGTTATCAAAATTCGGTCGTTATGTTCCTAAAACATCCACTAAAATGTGAGCCAAAACAACTTCATGGAAATAATATCCATTTGGCTCACATTTTAGGTGTTGTTTCAGTACAAAAGCGACCTAAAATACAATGGAGCTGTTTTTGATTCACCCTGTTTTGGCTACTTGTTTTTACAGTGTAACAATCATAACGAAAACATTAATCAGAAGAATCAGAGTAAAGCTGGGTTCCCATACTTCGCATCGAATTCGCTTACGGTTCGCTTCGCTTTCGCAAAATGGCTACCTTTTAACAAAGGAAATCGTCCATGTTTACATTCGCATGTTCACTTGTTTCGGTTTCGTTTCGGTTTCGTCAAAGTTAAAATTGGCTCAACTTTAACGAAACCGAAACACGGGAACAAGCTAATGTAAACATGGACGATTTCCTTTGTTAAAAGGTAGTCATTTTGCGAAAGCGAAGCGAACCGGAAGCGAATTCGATGCGAAGTATGGGAACCCAGCTTTAAGTTAAATAAATTACGTAAACAAAAAAAATAGGAATTAAATAACATTTCTGATCAAGTAGTATCAAAGTTAATCTGAGCCGAAATAACTAAATATTGGACTAAATTGGCGGCACAGTAGTTAATCCAAAATGTAGTTCAAAATGTAGTTAATCCAGAAAATTTAACTGTGGTCATGTGGTAATACTGGGACTAAGGAAAATTACAGAAAACGATCGCATTAGAACAGAAAAAAAATTACCACAATAACTGATTACTAGGAAAACGCTCAGTGTAACGCGTTGATGAGCGAGCACTGGTACGTGCAAATTCTCGAACCGGAAATGCGTACACAACCCACAGAAAACATATACATCCAATCAACAACTTAATTCATCGAAACGTAAAAATAGCATCGAAGCACCCTGTGTACATATACAGCAAATCAGATTCAATTCAATTGGCACTGGAAAACATTCATTTCGATACTTCATTACTGACAGATATTAAAAATGTCAATAAGTTCATACGTTCTTAACTGATTGGGATGAAATTTTGTAAAATAAGACACAATGTTGGTGTTGGCGCTAAGGCCTGATTGATAAAGTGGACTGTAAATTAGGGGGGAAAAGAGAAAAGATAGAAAACTCACCGACAATGTAGAGCCGTCTCGGCGTGAGGTGGCCGTCGTGGAAGCGATGGTCGTAGAGTAGAGCGGCGTGGTGAGGATGGATTTAACTATTCTAATCTAATAGAGTAAAGGAAAGGAAAAGAAATGGTATGGGATGCATGGGCCTGCCTGGTGAACGGCCAGGGAACCGCGTGGCACCACAAAATGAAAGGTCGAGAGCAGGAGCCCGCAACGTGTGCTCACTTCGAGCAGATAACTTAGAAAAGAACCGTGGAACACGAACGAGGAAAGGTCAAGCCACAGAGCGCTGGCTAGACTGAACCAAGGAACAGGGGATGAAGATATGACCACAAGGTCACAGAAACGAAAGGCGGGAAAACACAAAATAATGGCGCGAACATACCGCCCACCAAAAAGGAACTTTTTCAACTTGAAAAGAACCAGTGAACGAAAATGCGAATTCGAACAAAAAACGAAACTTGGGTGTGAAACCCAAACTTACACTCAAGGGGGAGTGAAACCAGTTTATTTACTGGTCTCGTGTAGACGCCCGTCGCAGTGCGAACTGATGCGACGCGGGCAACACCGTCCTGGCCGGGGTACAACTGAAGAACTCGCCCGATAGGCCAGGAGAGGGGGCTACTGTTATCTTCAAAAATGAAAACGACGGCTCCTACTTGGAGATTTGATGATCCCCGTACCCACTTTCCCCGCTGCATCTGTGAATTCAGATATTCTTTGGACCAGCGGGTCCAGAAAGTCTGGTGAAGTTGTCGAATGAGATGCCAGCGAGCCAAAGGGGTGGCATCACTGGAGAATTCTTGCTCAGGTGGAGCAAGAAGTGAGGTGCCAATGAGGAAGTGGCCGGGGGTCAGATAGTCTGTGCTCTCTTCGGGGTCCGAGGACGTAGCGCAGAGAGGGCGGCTGTTCAAGACAGCTTCGATTCTGGAGAATAACGTAGCATATTCTTCGAAGGTGTACGATGAGTCAGAGATGAGACGATGAAGCAGAGACTTGGCGGACTTGACGCCGGCTTCCCAGAGACCTCCGAAGTTGGGAGCGTAAGGCGGGTTGAAGTGCCACTTGATCTCGCGTGATGACAGAGCGTCGGCGATGGAGGTCCTATCTTGGGACAGCATCTCGAAGATCTCTCGAAGATGTCGAGCAGCTCCCACGAAGTTACGGCCGCAGTCAGAGTAGACGTGAGCGGGTAGACCTCGGCGCGAGGCGAAGCGGTCCAAACAGGCGAGGAAGGCTTCGGTGGACAAATCTGTCACCATTTCCAAATGAACGGCCTTGGAAGCCATGCAGACGAACAAGCAGAGATACCCTTTGGTACATGGTGCGTTGCGACGAGTGCTGGTCTTGACCTTGAAGGGTCCAGCATAGTCGATGCCGACATGAGCGAAGGCGCGAGACATCTGCACACGTGGAGGAGGTAGATCACCCATTGGAGGTTGCAGCGGCTTGGCCCTGAACTTATGACACGTCAAGCATCGGCGAATTCGTTGACGAAGTAGTCCACGAAGAGAGACAATCCAATAACGTTGCTGGATCAACGCTTGAACTGTCCTGGGGCCTGAGTGTAGAGACGTTTTGTGATATGAATCACATATCAAAGCCGAGAGATGGGCTTCCTTTGGTAGAAGGAGAGGGTGGCGAGCGTCTTCATGAAGTGATGCGTGACGCAGCCTCCCGCCCACCCTGAGAAACCCCGAGATGTCGAGAAAAGGCTTGAGTGCAGCAAGTCGGGACTTGACTTGACCGTGCTGGGCGAGCTGACTGAGCTCGGCGGAGAAGTACTGCTTTTGAGTGGATCTGACGAAGATGTCGAGAGCGTCTTGAAGTTCTCGAGGCGTCAACGGGCCGGTCGGAACAGGTGTTTGAGATCGTTTGGCCAGCAGAATTCTGGCGAAACGGACAACATGGCCAAATACTCTTTGCGCACGGAGAAGAGTCGAAAACTTGTTGAAGTTGACGAGAAGAGGCTCGACGTCGACTCGAGCAGCGAGTATGACCACGGCAGGCTTGACTTCGGGAAGCTCCTGATCGGATGCGAGAGGAGGCGTAGCTCGAGGCCATGAAGTCGGAGAGTCGTGTAGGAAGTCGGGGCCGGCTAACCACAACGGATGCTCACGAAGCTGTGATGGCGACAAACCGCGAGAGGCACAGTCGGCTGGGTTGTCGGACGACGGGACGTGCGCCCATGACGTCGGAGAGGAGGCTTCAAGAATTTCAACCACGCGGTTGCTGACGAATGTCTTGAGTCGGTGCGGAGGTGTAGCAAGCCAAGCTAGCACTATGGTGGAGTCGGTGTAGAGATGGACGGATGCGATGGACAAGTTGCTGGTTGCACTGGAGACGTCCTTCAACAGACGTGCCAGCAACAAGGCGGCCGAGAGTTCCAGTTTTGGAATGGTCAGTGGCTTGACGGGGGCCACTTTGCTTCTTGCTCGTAGTATGTTGACAGCTGACGAGGAGGTTGAAGCGGTTTCTGTGTGAACGTAGACGACAGCAGCGTATGCTCTCTCGGAGGCGTCACAGAAGCCAACAATTCGACGAGTGCCAGGGGCCGCGGAGAAAGTGCGAGGAATTCTGAAGCTGGAGAACTGGTGGACCTCGGAGACGGCGCATGTCCAGGCATCAGACAGCTGAGGGGGAAGAGCGTCGTCCCACTGCAATTGAGTGAGCCACAGATGCTGCAGAAACATCTTCATCCAGCAGACGAACGGACAAAGAAAACCAAGAGGGTAAAAAATACGAGCGATGTATGACAGAATAGAGCGTTTAGTGACTACCCCTTCAAAGGGTTGAGCGTGAAACGAGAATGAATCAGCGCTAGGATCCCAAAGAAGGCCAAGAATCTTAATGCCTACATCATCATTCGAGAAGACGAGAGGAGTTTCGAGATGATCTTCAGGAAGAGCTTGCAGGACTGCAGGAACATTGCTTGACCACTTGCGTAGTTCGAAACCTCCCAACGCGAGGAGAGATTTCAGTTCTTGCTGAAGAGAGCGAGCTTGCATGAGATCATCAGCACCGGACACAACATCATCAATGTAAGTGTGCGCCGTTAAAGCACGAGATGCGAGAGGAAATTGAGCTCCTTCGTCGCATACTAGTTGCTGCAATACTCTCTGAGCGAGGAAAGCAGAAGGAGTGAGACCGTATGTGACAGTATTCAACTCGTACTCCTGTACAGGGGATTCTGGTGTCGGTCTCCAAAATATGTGTTGGAAATGACGATCTTCGGGATGAATCAGAATTTGTCGATACATTTGCCGAATGTCGGCGCAGACCGCAATGGGATGAGATCGAAACCCAGTAAGAATGGCAGGAAGTTCCCTCTGAAGTTTCGGACCGCTCAACAGGAGCTGGTTGAGCGCGACGCCTTTCTTGTCAGGTGCAGAGGCGTTGTAGACAACGCGCAACTTCGTGCTGGAGCTCGCAACTTTATGTACACAATGATGCGGAATTACATAAGAAGACGAATTCTTGGCGAGCTGCATGTGTTCAGACTTGCAGTAATCCTGCATGAAGTGTTGATACGCTTCATCATGCGCAGGATTGCGTTTGAGACGACGTTCCAATGAGAGAAAACTCTGGAGAGCGGAGTCCTGGTTACTGCCGAGAGACGGATGCGACGTGTTGAACGGAAGCGCCACGGAATAGCGTCCGGTCGAATCCCGCTTATGAGTAGCGGCGAAATGCTCTTCACATCGCTTGTCGTCAGGATTTTCTTGAGGAGGGCGTTGAACTTCTTCAGATTCCCAAAATAGGCGAAGTGTTTGTTCCAACGAGGGCGTTGAACAAGTCAGAAGAGAGAGAGGGGTTGAGGACGAACTTTCAGTAGAAGTAACAGGTCCCAGCACGATCCAGCCGAACATGGTGTTGAGGGCTGACGGATTCCCTCCAACGACCATGTCGCCGGACTTCCGCAAAATGTCCGGGTAAATGTCGGCGCCAATAAGAAAGTCGACTTTGTCAGGAAGGTGAAATTGCTCATCAGCAAGCGACAGGCCGCGATAGCGTTCGAACACTCCGCGGGGGACTGATTTAGTCGGAAGTTGGCTCGAGATGGCAGACAAGACCAACGCCTGAACGCCAAGAGGTGCTTCGGGAGAGTGGCGAGAAGCAATGTTACACATAACAGTGCCGAGTACCCGAGCAGAGGAGTTGCCAATTCCTAGTAACTCAGAAACAGAATGGCTTGGCTGCACTTTTAAGCCTAGACGTTGTGTCAATGAATGAGTGACAGCGGAAATTTGCGAGCCGGAATCAACAACAGCGCGAAAGGGTTGATACCGTCCATGTGCGTCACGAATGAGCGCGCGAACCGTGCCTAAGAGCACCGTCTTGAAAGCTAGCTTGCCTGTCTGTTGACAAGTCAGAGAATGAGGTGTGTCGTCATTAACAAGTTCAGGCGAAGCTGGGGGAGGATCGACGTTCTGTTGCGGAGAGAGCGTCGACTGAGGAGAAACTACAGAAGTTGTTGCTTGAGCTGGATGCAATAGCGAATGATGTTGTTTGCTTTGGCAGCTAGTGCAGGTCCTTTTTGACGAGCACTGAGCACGAGTATGTGCGCCTAAACAATTAAAACATCGCTGGAGGCGTCTCAATGTTTGGTATTTCTCGTCGCGAGTTTGAGCGAGGAACACAGAGCAATTATACAACGTATGATTCTGATTGCAAAGTGAACACGATATTTGTTTACGAGCAGGCGATGAGGTGACCTTGACCTCGGGTTGCTTGGCAACGAGGAGCGAGTTCAATTGCTTCGCGTGAGGTGCAATCTTCTTCAACGTAGTGCTTGTAGATGTAGCGCGCTGATCAAGGCCACATAATTCCAATGTCCGCGAATGTTCTTCTAAGAATTGAATCAAGGTTGCATGCGTTGGTGTAACTTGAGAAGATTGCTTGTTTTCAAATGCCTTCCGCGTTGAAGTGTCAAGATTAGACAAAGTCAATGAAAGCAAAAGAAAGTCATCCAAGTCAGGCACATTGAGAGCTTTCAAAGCGCTCACAGAGTTCTTATGAACTTGCAAGAAATTTTGCATTGCAGAATAATGTGAGTTAGTCTTGAGTGGAACAAAGTCCAAGATTTGCTTGATGTAGTTGTTGGCCAATAAACGTTTATTCTGATAACGTTGTACGAGAGCATCATATGCGAGAGTATAGTTTTCAGTGTCGAGTTGAAAACCAGATATGATTGCGAGAGCCGAGCCAGACAACGTAGATCGCAAATAATGAAATTTCTGAACAGGGTTCAGTGTTTCATTGTTATGCACGAGAGATGTAAACAACGAGAAATATTCCGGCCAGAGACTTGTGTCACCGGAAAACGAAGGCAAATCAATACGCGGCAATTGATTTATAACCGGAGTCGGTATGACGGGTGTGACTGGCTGAGGTTTAATGACCTTGGCGGCAGCCGACAGAAATGCACCTTGCGCAGCATACAATACGTCTTCAAAACTCGCAGAGACCTTGGAAATTTCGAGGGGCTTGAGAGTTTCCACAAGTTGCGAATTATGTTGCATGATTGAACTCTGCAAGGCGTCAAATTTGGCTTGAATCACAGTTAGCCGATCGAAACGGCCTCTAACCGCGTCCACGCCTTCGGGGTTCAACAATCTGAAACCATCATAGGTTCGCTGAACCTCGGCGAATAGTTCTTCGCGTTGACCTTTGAACACGCTTTTCTCACGTTTTTGGGCTTCCATGACGTGAACGAACGACGAAATGCAGGAAATTCAAACTTGAAATCCGACAGCACGAGAATAATACTAGCGTCGAAACTAGTAAGAGCTAACGAGAAACCACTAGCATAGAAACTAGTACGAGCAAACGAGAAACCACTAGCATAGAAACTAGCACGAGCAAAACGAGAAATCCACTAGCATAGAAACTAGCACGAGCACACGAGAAATCACTAGCATAGAAACTAGCACGAGCAAACGCGAATTCCACTAGCATAGAAACTAGCACGAGCCCACGAGAAATCACTAGCATAGAAACTAGCACGAGCAAACGAGAATTCCACTAGCATAGAAACTAGCACGAGCACACGAGAAATCACTAGCATAGAAACTAGCACGAGCACACGAGAAATCCACGAGCCAATTCTAACTCCGGCTCAAGGGACCAAATGTTGGCGCTAAGGCCTGATTGATAAAGTGGACTGTAAATTAGGGGGGAAAAGAGAAAAGATAGAAAACTCACCGACAATGTAGAGCCGTCTCGGCGTGAGGTGGCCGTCGTGGAAGCGATGGTCGTAGAGTAGAGCGGCGTGGTGAGGAGGGATATTAACTATTCTAATCTAATAGAGTAAAGGAAAGGAAAGGAAAAGAAATGGTATGGGATGCATGGGCCTGCCTGGTGAACGGCCAGGGAACCGCGTGGCACCACAAAATGAAAGGTCGAGAGCAGGAGCCCGCAACGTGTGCTCACTTCGAGCAGATAACTTAGAAAAGAACCGTGGAACACGAACGAGGAAAGGTCAAGCCACAGAGCGCTGGCTAGACTGAACCAAGGAACAGGGGATGAAGATATGACCACAAGGTCACAGAAACGAAGGGCGGGAAAACACAAAATAATGGCGCGAACATTT